>JAAGNO010009260.1:0-21559 GCA_033439905.1 Ceryle rudis | reverse complement strand
CCAGATGTGGTCTCACCAGTGCAGAGTAGAGGGGGAGGAGAACCTCCCTCGACCTGCTGGGCACACTCTTCTTTATGCCCCCCAGGAGCCCATTGGCCTTCCTGGCCACGAGGGCCCATTGCTGTCCCCTGGAGAACTTATCGTCCACCAGGACACCAAGGTCCCTCTCCATCACATATTACATCCACCACATTAGCAGTATATGTTATAAATGTAATGTGGACAAATTAGGGAGTACAGTAAACAGTAGAAAGTGAAAAGCAGAGTACAAAGGAAAGAAAAGAGCTATCTTCATCTGCCCACCTCCCCTGAGGCAGAATCCTAAAAGAATGGCAAAACGGGGAATGTGGGTTAGCAAAGGCAAGAGGCCACCGCCGAGGCTGCTGGGGAACGTTTTATTTCAGCACATCCTCAACGCATCCCTCCATCCACCCTCACACTGACACCCAGCAGAGTACAAGGTAGATATTTGTGGTGACTGAAGGAGTCAGGGGGGGACGAGTTAGAAACAAAAGCTGTCTTCCTCTGTAATCACATTCAGTTTACTAGATGACAAAGCTGATGGCCTCTCCTCAGGCATTGTTCCGGGAGACCTCACTGCTGGGACATTTCTCTTTTTACTCAACCTGGCACTGACTTTCTGAAGGGTCCACTGTGATCCTGGGTAGCACCTGCTCAACTCTCTTGAGCAATGACAAAGGGCTCCGTTCCTCCGTGCATTCAGCATGGGTCCAGGGCCAGTGCAAACCTCGCGCTAATCCTGTGGTTTCAGGAGATCCTAGATAGCACTTGTGCAACATTTGCTTTTTCCAACCTGACCGCATGAGCCGGAGCACAAGCTTTATAATGATTTTGTCAGGAAGAGTAAAAAGACACAGATCTTTCCGGGACGGTGTTGGTGCATCTGCATCTGCTACTCTTCTCCTGTTACAATAAGGAATTTCCTCCCCTTTATTCGTAGCTTGTGGCCAACACTGACCAGATTGGTCAATGAGTAGAAATCCCAGTCCAGTGAAAGTCAGGCATAAACTGGTGTAACATCAGAAGAAGTCCTCATCTCGATTCCAGTCCTTTATCCTGAGGGCTTCTGCAAGCACTTTAATCATAAAGAAACAAAATGCAGGAGGTCAGGACAGGTATGAGAGGAGAGCAGAACATCTCACATATTGAGAAGGTGAAAAGTGAGTGACTTCATAGTGAGCCCTCAAACCCAGGACCCAGAACTGTGCTGAGCATCTAATCCCAGAGGAAATTCTTTCATAGCACCTTGAGAGGGAAAATTACCTGCCTGAGAACTGACAATACGCTTCCGTGTACATGATTCACAACCACAACTGCACCTTTGCTGCGGCAAGCTATTGCTAGGTCCTATCTGATTTGTTACCTATTGTCTGCTCTAAATCGTTACAAACGCAATGGCTTCCATGTATTTCCGTCCTGCTGATTATGTGGTTAGGATGATTTTTCCTGAGACATATTAGTTTGTGTTGTTCTCTCAGTTGAATCTAATTGCACTGTTTCCTGCACATATTTCCAACCCTGAAAGTCCCTTTGGACAAAGGGTTTCTATGATCTCACTGGTGTACTTGTGAGGAAGACTAAGCAATTGCCCAAGGCAGAAAAACAGGAAGGAGAAAAGTAATAAAGGTTCTCATTTCCCAGGTCCCATTGATTTCATACGCACTTTGCAGCTTGTGCTGGCAAACCAGCACCTTGCAGGCACGCGAAACACAACTGGTCCCCGAGACAGAGGGACAGGAGAGCTGGTAGTGCATTGCCAACCTTCAGTAATGTAAAAATCATTTTGTTAACTACTTCAACATGCTGGGCTTTTCTGTTTAAAAAAATGAAATTAAAGTTCCTTCTCTAGTGTAAATAAAGTCATTAAATAAAATCAGGATCAGTCATAACCCTTGCAGACTTCCCCCCAGTTCAGTATATTGCTGTTTACCGTTAGCATTTGTTTCCAATCTCTTATTCAGTTTTCACTCCACATAATAAAGTTCATATCCAAGTAAACACCAAATACTCTCCAAAATCTAATAACAAAGAATTTACCAAGTGCTCTGATCAGTGAGATATTACGGTCTGCAGTGATCTCCTCTAAGGTTACTATCACGTGCACACACATACACACGTTGCTGGGTGTTTTGCACAATTCATAGGTGACTTTGGTTGCTCAGAAATTGCGTGTTGATAAACAGTGGTTTGCTGTTAAAAATAAAAAATGACTCTGTTGGTAAACCCAGTAGTAATGACTTGAAGAACATTTTTTTCCTGGTAGTTAGGATCAGCGCATCTTCTCATCTCCAGGAAAAAATCTTCATAAAAAGTACGTGACTTCTGTAGTTCATGAAAATGTTAAAAATGCAATGGCATGTATCTGAGACAGGGAAAAAGAATCACACAAGTGTTCCCATCACACAGGAGGTGTTCAGTGTAGGAGTTCCATTTAAGAAATGAATAATTATTCCCTTTTTAGATTGCCAAAACACTTCAGAAAACCATTGCTGAGAAACCCAGTTACCTTACGGAGTTAAGAAATTATTTCAGGGAACCTTAAAAATAGTTAGCGTGCTTTAGTCGACAACTATTGTCAAACACACACAAAAATTTGGTCACAATGACTGAGGTGTTCTCCTGGGCTCCAGAGGTTTTGAGAAGAGCCTGGGTTATATTCTAGCTCCGCACCAACATATTGATGACGTTTCCAGCTCGGGTCAGCTTCAGTTTGGAAAATTAGTGGAGTCCAGGAGCTCTGAACAGGCTTCGTTCTGTGATTTTTGCAGTATTCACAAGTTTACTGGGTCGAACTCCACACAGACCAAAAACCAAAGAAAATGTTCCCATGAACTCCTGTGAAGGCTGAATTTTTGGCAGCTGCGCTGAAACCTAAAACAAGCGCGAGAGAGCTGCGTTCGACAGAAATTATTCATCAACATTTACACTATATATGGGTCTGTTTTATTTATACAAATATTTCCTATGCGTTAGGATGTATGAGCTGTTTGCCTGTTATTCATCATCAAGGAAACTTTGGGCAAGCAGCAGCATTTTAGTATCTGTCTTCTTGTGGCCTTAGAGCAGAGGTGCTGTGTTCCTACTGACCTCACTGTGCTGAGAGCTGTAAGCACTCCCCACCAACAACTGCGAGACCGCTGGTCATGAAAAAGGGAGAAATATTGGCTTTTTTACTGTTTGTGTCAAAACTGCCGAGTCTGTAGTTCCCTGAGAATTTGTTGAAAGGCTTAGGCACATCTGCTGATCTGTGTGAGCTGAATGACAGAACCCTGAGACGATCCGAGCGCTCCCGTGCCAGCCCAAGTCAAATCCAATCAGGTTATACTCAGCCACCTGAACTGAGTTCTGTTATGAAACTGAGGGGAAATTAGTAGATAAAATAGCAATAAAGATACTTTTCTTCAGAAACATAGTTAGAGAGGATCTGTATTCATAGCACAACCACCAACAAGAAAAAGTTTTAAAGTAATCTGTATTTGTCCCCATTGCACTCATCCCTGTTTCCACCATTCTGTCAAGGTAAAAGGTCTCGCAACAGGAGCCTGTGCCAAGGCGGCACGAAAGGGCTCAGCGTGAAGGATGGAAGAGCCTTTACTCATTTCAGTCCTCTTCACCATCTCTGCCTCTGACCTTCCCTTCAGCTCCTCACATCTAGGTTTCTTCCCCCTCACCCAAAGAAAGAAAAATGTGCAGATGGGTATCATAACTCCGTGCAAATGGTGCCTTTGTGAATATTTGTACTTCAGGAATGAGAAACAAAGTTGAATGCGTCCAGCTCTCAAAGTCCTCAAGAGGCACCTCTCTGACAGAGTTATAGTTGCCACAAATGAACCTTCCAAAGGTTGAATTAATCAGAGGTTTCCATACTTGAACCAAGAGGGGAAAAACAAAGAAATGGCAAAATCTCTTCGGAGCATTTTGCATGCAGTGATGATCCTGTTAGTGAGCTGCAGAACCATTGTCAGAGCTACCCCTGGAGCATTCCTGACCTGGAATGCAAACTGGGATGATTGTGTGCAGTAACAGTCAGGAGGAAAAAAACCAAATTATTCCCACAAAAGACCAGCTATAGTCACAGGAATACAATCAAACATTGTGAGTAAATAACTAACTGGGTAAGGCTGACAGTTTGGCTTTATTTAACAGGAGGGAATGCACATTTAGATGTGAATTGACAGCTGCTTCTGGGATGGGAGAGCTTTCATTCGCAGAACTGAGCATGATGAATCAGTACCAGTAGGAGAATTGCAAATCCATGCACAAACAGCCGCTTCTGCGAGGTTTTTAAAAATCCGAGAAGAGAAGGAGAAACTCTGACGTGTCTGTTGCCCTTCTGCAATTTTCATATGCAAGGAAATTCTGAGAGCGGAGGTCATCCGGCTTGTCGGTAAACTAAGAAGCCTGCAGGAAGGAAAGTGTCCGATACCACACGAGGAGCAAAACAGTCTCTTAACCATAGAGTCTCAAAGTAACGTTAGCTTGGATGGTTCCCTCTCTGTTCCCTTGTTTGGGTTTCTTATTCAACCCACAGCCTGTTTGCCCAGTGCTGTTCCAGTGCGATGCACAATAGAGAAATGTTTGAAAAGAGGAGCAATTAGGGTTACTGGAACAGTAAGGCTCAAGTATTTAGAAAGCAGGACTTTTTTAAAGTCAGAATATGCTGAGACCAGCAGTTTCTATTTTTCAGTTTTTATGTCTCGGGGCTGGCTGACCGCATTACTGGCACACAGCACGGTACTAACAGCTACAGGGAGCGGTATTGCCATCTGGGCCCAATGGAGCTGGGCTGATCTCCCCCACCTGAGAATGTAACCCATAATCTGTCACAGGTGGATTTGGCCAGAACTAGGAAGTAGCAAGAGGAGCACAAATAAAAACCAATGGTAGCAAAGTTACCGCAGCCTCTTCTGCATGTCATGAAAAATAGCTTTCGGAATTTTGCAGTTTCTTTTCATTTCCTTCTTTTCCATTTTTTTCCCCCCCATTGTTATTATTCCTACTCTGCTTGTCTTTGCTGATTGGGTACATTGCTCGTTCCCGCTCGCATGGTATCAGTGCAACATTTTTGTGGATGTTAAGCCTCCTGGTGGACCCAGATCCCTGCTGCAGAGCCTGGCCCTCAGGCCACTCTGCCCCTTCTCCTGCCAAAGGAATATCATTCCCTACAGCTCTCTACCTGCCATATGAAGCCCAGACCTGGGACGCCACTACCCCAGACTATCGTGTTTAGTTAGTTGCGAGTGGGGGAATTTTCCAGCGGCCCAGACAAGTGAACGCTTATGGGGACACGGAGCATACACAGCGCCCATATGCGTACTCAGAGGAGATCATCTAAAAGTTTCCTGTTACTGTAGTAGAGCTACTAAATGTAAATTGTCAGAATGCAAAGAATATTATCATGGAAACATCAGCAAGCAGAGTAGCCTGTGGGAAAACATCAGAGGAAAAGGAAAAAAGAGTTCCCCTCCGCATTTGGAAATTTGGATGAAGTGCTAAGCTGCAGGGATTGGATCTTGAATTAAATGTCAGTGCTTCAGGGTCCACGACCTTACCTCTACAGTACTTTATTGGTAGTGTGATAGATAATTTATAGCTTTAAAAAATGCTGGAAGGACATACTCTTTCATGGAACATATGGTTTGGATTTGTACTACGTCCATTATTCTTGCTTCTGACAATCCGTAATAAGTCTATATAAATTTGTTTCTAAATTGCTGTTCTCTAATAGACATACAGTATTTCCAGCATTTGATGATATTATTGTCACAGGGGTACATATGGCGAGTCCAAAAGCTCTTATGAAATGTATGAATATGTGCCAGGATTTCCCTTTCACACACAACCTTTAATTTTACATACAATCATATAAGCAATAAAGCTTCGTCATCTCAGCTCAAATTCCTCGTAATAATAGCCTTTTGTTTATTTTCTTCTTTTAAATAAAATTGACACTGACAGCATATTGGCAAGGTTAAAACAATCCTGTTGCTAGAAGAATTTAATCACAATAAAAAGGAAATCATGTATTTAAAAAAAATATATTCCTTTGAACATTACTGCCTGATTACCTCGCAATATCTTTATCTCCCAGCTATTCCCTGCCGAGCCTGTGTTTCATTCCTCTATCTGTGAATAATGTCTCTTTTTTTGCCACAAGTGGAAGCAAATTTCTTTCAGTGGCTGTGAAATTCTTTCCTATTTCTGATACCCTTGCAAGGATCTCCAGCAGTCCTTTATCGTGCAGCACGGGTTGTAATTATTGCCATAATTTCCTTTGACAGTAAAACAATCTGTAAGCTCGTGTCTGTTGTTTGGCCAAATGTGACTGTTTGCATAAGCAGTAACTTGCCATTTCCTTCACGCTGGCAACACTGAGTTCCTTTGGCCCGGAGAAATTAGCGCATAATCCGATCCCATATAAAGCAATGGGGTTTTGCCATCAACTTGCATGGGAGAAGAATCAGGCTCCAGGTAAGAAATAGCTGAAAGGGCTGATCTCTACACATTTTTCTTTACTAAAAGCTAATTCTTTCATGATATTCAGGGAGAAACATACAAAACCTTTTGTATCTTTCATTATACTGTCCTAGCAGCAAAGGGTCACTGCTGAAATGTTGTGTCTGCTGGAGACTGCCAAGGGTTGTCATTAAGCGCGATCGCTTGGGAATGTTCCAAACACTAATACTTTTATATTGGAGATAATGATATTTTCAGTTAAGCAATATGCAGTTTTTGCCAAACCCAAGCAATGCAAATACAACTTCCCTTGGTCATATGGGCGGGACCTGTATCATGTGGCAGGTGTCCTCCACAGCTTTGGTCCCCTGAGAGGTTGCTCTGCGGCCTTCCTGGAGCATTTTGAGGCTCCCTCTTGACTCTGAGCCTGGGTTTCCTCTGCAGAACTAGCCAGGATTGCCTGGAAATGGAGCACATCTGAGTCTTGTCCCAGCAGGAGAAACACTCCTGGATCCCACACTGCAGAGGAAGAATTTATCATTGCCTATTCCCATTATTCTGTCTGTCTGTTCGTTTTATGACAAACCATAACAAAACAACCAGCAAATGCTCAGTCTTGCCATTGTTTGTAATATATATTTCAAACATTATTTGTTATTTTCATTTTTCAAAAATCAAGGTTTCTGACACAGCTATTCTCCTATTTCCAAGCCGAGCTTTAACTCTAACTTCTCCTGTGCAGCGAACACACCGAATCGTAATCACTCATCCTGTTGCCATCAGAGATCAGCAATTCCCCATCAGCACAGAAGGAAAGCAGGAAAACAAGAATGCTCTGCTCCAAAGTTTGACAGAACTGTATCTTTTAGTAGTAATAAAAACACTTTGCACATATAAATTGCATTTCATGTGAAGATCCCCGTGTGCATTACAAAGGTTAAATTATCATTATCCTTGTTTTACAAACGGCCTGCCAGTGTCACAATGAAAACCATTATATCATTGTTCCTTCAGCTAGATCCTTTTAATCACTAGTGGCCAGGGCTGAGCTCGAAATTCAATTCCCACGCAAGTACCAAACTAGTATGTAGCCCTCCTCATTGTCCCCCAGTGACACGTTCATGGAAATAATAGTGATGAGCTTGAACACATTGCTGAGTGCTGCATATCTGTAAGAGAGCAGCTCTAAGAGCACTGAATGCTCCACTCTGCCATCAATTCGAGCTGTTCCTGGAGCAACACAGGACTTACCTGGTAGGGCACCCCTCAGGAAGCTGTAAAACCAAACAGGAAAGGAGTACAGCTATCAAAATAGGTTGGCAACAAGAAAGGATAACTGGGTCCACAGCATTTATGATTACAGATCGAACAACCCCTCCTTTAGGAAATAAAGGGTTGCGGTAGAGTCTGTAAGTCTTCTCCTTCTGCGAGTGCACTGAAAGATCTCATGATCCTTTCATGGTCACAAGACCAATCAGTTGGTAAGGAACTCATCCTTCCAGATGGGACAGAGGAGGCTAAAATATAGCAAGAGAGCAAGGCAGTGTGATTTGGAACCTAGAAGGCAGTGGGAGAGGAGAAGAGTTTGAGAGCAATGGTAAGCCCAGAGGAGCGTGGGATGTCCTTACTGCCTCCCCAGTTCCCTAGCAAGTGAGGATGGATTTAGTGCTGGAAAGGAAATAATGCCATGGTAGAGATGCTGGCTCAGGCTGCTCCTTCTCTCCAGGGTACACCTGCACGTGGAGCCCCTTCTCCATGCCTCTATTCTTTAGGATCAAAGACTGATTAAACCAAAGAGATGAGACATGCCAAAACAGCTCCAGCATGGGAATTTTGAGGCAACCTCTCACCCCTCTGAGTACCTCGATCGAGCTGAGGAGTGGGAATCCCATGTTTATCCCAGTTTGTGGATCAGTAATAATCTGATGAGCAAGAAATCGAGTCTCAGGTTGAGACACTTCAATAGCATCTCAAAGCACATGTGCCCCTTCTGCCTTCCCACTGGTGGCTGATGTTGATCTCTTGTGCTTCAGGGGAAGGCAAAACATCTCCGTGAGCTCTGATGGGCATACAATTTCCAGTTAGACTGCAGAGACTGTGAGCTGTCTTACACCGAGGCAGAAGTGGTTTGAAGGAAGTACAAGTAAGCTGAGACGTCCCACAGCCAATGCAAAAAGAGGGTGAATGTGGTTTCACAAGCTCACAGACGAAAAAACAACCCCTGTGATCAGCCTGTCAGCCATAGGCTAGCTAGTGTCCAAGAAGTTATGACAGAACATGTATCTTTCAGAGTCTCTTGTCCCATGTTCACAGTGCAGCATTAACATTGCCTGGAGTCCCTGTCGACAATGATGTTGTTATCTTAATGTTACTGGGCCAGTCATGGCAAACGATCGTGCAGAGACAGGGGTTGACAATTAGAAAAAGTTATTCTCTGGTTTTGCATCTTCCCACCTGGTTGCTTCTGTTTGCCTTGTCCCACAAAGCTCCTTGTGAAATGGCACAGGCCTCCTGCTCCCTGCAGCAAAGACTTGGCAGTGCTAGTACCAGCTCTAGCAGAGCGCGCCAAAGCCGTGCGGATGTTCATGGTAACAGCAGTGGTACCGAGTACAAAAGAAAGCTGCAGAAAAGATAGGATTTTCTTTTATGCACCTTGCTAAACCCCTTCGCCAACACCCCCAGCTGCGCAAGGTGCCTGCCATTTGTACGTGCTGAGGTACTCCTACTTATTTTTTGCTTTTCCTCATGATTCTGCAGGTCTCTGAACAGATGCGTTCTCAGTATTACCTGCGTTTTCCACTTCACTGGGAATGTAGAAGTAACCTCATCAAAAATAGTACCGATAGAGACATATTCCCCATCTTTCTTCCTCAAAATACATAGGCATTCTTTCATATGGGCTAAAATGACAGCACTAAAAATACCAACTGGATATCTGTACACTTCGCCAGCACGACTGGTGGATGCTCCCTGACTGGGGCAGTGCACGCAATAGCTTCATCTACCTGGGAATCTGTTCAGTTCAGCTGAGTCTGAGCAATCACACATGTGAATTGTAATAGAAGTGTACCATATGTGCTCCTAAAAATGTTAATCTCAAGAGAAGCAGCCAATAAGTAAGCACTGGAAATAAAGAAAAATCCTCTATTTTTTAAATTCAGCAGAATAAAAGGTATGAAGAACCCGTATGGAAGTTGCTACCTCTGGTTGTAAAAAAATACACGTCAGTGTTGTGCATGGTGATCATTTTAGGCCACGTGGCTGTTAATTAGTCTGCTTTTTCACGGCTGTATTAAACTGTCTAATAAGAGTTTTATCCCCTTATAAAGCCTGCCTCCAGTCTGTTAAAATCCCATCACTTTGTTTATTGTAGCTCGACCCAGCAGTTCACTGCTTTTGCCTCAGAGGAGTCAGAGAACAGCACTCGGGGAAGGATGCAAAACCCCAGACTAAATCCCTGCATCTGTACGCAGCCCACATGACTTTGTTAGCTACCTGCCCCTGCCGTGGTAACCACCATCATTCTGGGGCACCTCCGTACGGACCACCGCGCCGTGTCACCACGCTCATCTCTGCTATGCTCAGTCTTCAAAAGACTGAGCTGCAGCCAGATGCTGTCAGCCGTACCCAGCAGCTGGCAGGTGGGAAGCACAGAATATCTGAAGATGAGTGGAGTAAATGCTGTGAAGTGAAAGAGGACAAATGATTTCCTTAAACTCACACAGCAAGTGGCTGCTCAGGAAGGGAGCAGAGATAGGTCTTCCATTGCTGTAGCTTTTCAGCCTATTACTACTTTGAATTCACCTAACATCAGCTTCCAGCCTTTATGCTGTGCTTGTTCCTTCATCTGCAAGGCATTCTGCTGCCAGCTTTACTGGCATTCTCCTGGGAATTCTGTATTTTCACCTCCTCTGGGTCCCCAGCAGCTGTTGGACAAGTGATAAAAGGGAAGTAAAATATCGGCCAACAATGTAAGTATATAAAAGAATAACCAAAACACCTTGGAAATCTGGGTAGAATTATTTCATACGCAGAGAGGATCTTATTTTGATATTTCTGTATTAAACAGATTTATTTTTTAAGCACACCTGTGATTTCCACATCTGGACTTTAGCGGGATGAGAGATCTGAGTCCTCCTCTGCAAAATCAAGTGAAGTTGCAAAGTAGATCCAGACACCAGTGGCTGTGTGACTCAGGGACTGATAGCTAGATGCATTGAATTTACATTGAAGGCCTTCCCTGAAGCCTGTTTCTGTCCAGAAATGAGCTAATGCTGTTATTGTCTGGTGGCCCACAGGCATACTGTCTCTGGAGTGCAGGAAATAAACCCTGGTGATGTTTGTTCAGGTTTGGAGAATTGCTCACAGTCGCTATCTGACACCTTTTCAATAACTTTATTGGAGAGAACAAGTACGAAATGAAAATGCTCTCATTCCTCCAGCCCAGAGTTGATTATAGCCCAAAGTCAGCACCGGGATAACTGCTCTGTGTTGGCTGGTCAAAAAAATGTCGCGTAATATTTATTTTCTGTTCACAGAGACATTCGCCTAAATTGCTGACTACAACTGCAGATTGCACGTGGAACGTGTGGACTGAGCGGGTTCAGACCAATAGACTGTGGCAAAGACAGTAACCTCATTTGTCTGCTACCTGAAATCAAATAGTGAAATAACAAAATACATCTCTCTGCGAACCCTTGCTCGGGCCAGAGTCATTAAGGGAATAGGGATGGACAGAGTTTCCATGGGAAGAATGAAGGTCTGTCAAAACCGGAAGATTTTATGGAACTGTTTGATCTTTCTTAAAACTTTCGTTAGAAATTAAGAGGAAATGGTTCGAAGAATGCTAAAAGTGACTCCTTTGATATTTTCTGAGTGAATCCTTTCTGATTTTTCATTTTAAAATATTTTTTTTCCAATTAAAAACCACAAATCTTTTAATTTTATTAAAACCAAAGAGCTTCAATTAGGCAGAAGTTTCCTCACCTTGCAGATCGTTTCATTTAAAAAGGAAACAAAATTTCAAAATCCTAAGAGACTCTGGAAATCAGTTTGCACTCTCTTCATAGTTCCATCAGATGTGGTTAAATGATTTTATGTGGGTCGCGTTCTCGCCTTCCTGTCTGTATATTGCAAAAAGCGTAGTGCTCAAGTCTTAATAGAAAAATATCTTAGGAAGCAAAAGTTCAGTCACATCACAAGTGTTTCTGGAGGGAACAACCCTGATGTGATGAATGACAAATCACAAGCAAGGAATCTCATTTAACACTTGAATTCATATTCAATCTACAGAGTAAAAAAACTATTTAAACAAATTAATGGGAAAAAATGAATTCACAAGTCCAAGGTAATGGAATTTTCCTTTCTGTGTTCTTTAAGTATGTTTTTCTTAGTGACTTACTTGCTTGGATCCATTCATGACATAATATTCCATACACAAATAAGTGCTGTGGTCTTTTTCTTAGTATTTCTAAGGCACTTAGTATATCTAACATTGCTTCTTTGCAAAGAAGCCAAGAATTTAACAGGATTAAAGGACTCAATCAGATAATTACACAGATATTAAGAATCTTTACAGCTGTGTTACATATATTTTTCTTAATCCTACCAGGTGTAGAAATCCTCACATTTCAAATCAGAAAATGACTCAACGGGAGAAACACATGTTTCACTGAGTATTTAATACCACAGCTAGGGACTTTTTAGTTGTCTGAAACACCTACGGTGGCAGACTGGTCTATGCAAAGACTTAACTGAGGAACAGGACGGAATGAGATGCCACGTTTAATCACCAGTTTTCTTCACTCAGGTAACATACGAAGCATCGGGCAACAGAGCAGAAATGCTCAGAGCACCTCTCAGCAGGCGAGAGGTGACACCCAGACTTCTCAGGCCTTGAACCATGTCCCAGCAATGCCCGAGATGGGACTGAACAGAACAGGTCAAAAGCCACTGCTGGGTGCATGTAAAGAATTAAATGATTCGTGTAAGTGTGAGCTCGTACCCTGGTCCTGCTTGATTTACTACAATAGGCGTAGTTGTCCATTCCTACTGCTCTGTGTTGTGCTTAAACTGCCTCACACCCTGAAGCAGGTTATTTAAAGCCATGGGGGTATCCCCATGGGTGCTGTGGCTCCAGTGCAGGATACGCAGGTGGGACCGAGAGACCTCCCCTTGGGCTGGACCCTGCTTCCCACCTCCAGCCACCTCCATCCCTCCCACACCGGACCCCACAATCTGGCCCTCGCCATGTGTCTCCCCACTGCATCCCATGCATCTGTGCCATCCTCCTGCCAGGATTGCTCGTGGCATTATTTTGCTCCTCTTAGACTTTGTGAGCCTGTTGCAGAAAAGAAGTCAAGCTGAGACACCATCTGAAGGAATTTGGACTATTTCTGCCTTGTATTTGGGCATAGAGATTTTATTTGCCTGTAATAAGAAACATTGCCTTCTCCTCCCCCCCAATAAGATGATTCCTCTAATATTTAAGTTTCAAGACCATACACTGCGTTTATAAGCCTCAGGCCCTGAAGTAAAATAAGATTGAGTTTCCCTCAGGTAAGTACTTCCAGACACTTTATCTGCTATATCATTACAACTATACTCTATTTGTTACTGTACTATGTAACACAATACTTGCATTATATTCCACATGAAAAGCTGTTTCTGCAGCATCTTGTCATCATTTCACGAACGCAGCTTTGAAGCCGTTTTGAATTCTGAATTCAGTGCATAACAGCGAAGGCTCAAGTGCACAACACCGTATTATTTACTCAGATGGGGTTAATTGCTGAATAAAAGAATGGTTCCTTTCAGTTTACCTTTTTACAATCTCTCTCACACTGGATATGGAAGACAGGAAAGTCTGTGATAAATATCAAACTTTCTAATCAGAAACGAGCCCAGTCGTATTCGAAATCTTGAACTTAATCCAGAATCAGGAAATGCAGCCACTTGTGTTACTGTTGCTGAAAGAAGAAAATGACCTTTTTATTGTAGCTTACATTCACTATTGTAATTGTGAACCATGGGGAATGGAGCAGGAGAAATGCAAGGGCTTAAGGAGACCTTCTTTTAACAAGGAAACTGAAATTGGATGTAAGAAAAAATATATAGTTGATATAAAGGCTGTATTTCTCCATGGGAAATCTCTGACTTTGTCACTGATTCACTCCTAACAAATTCTTCCTGCTTTCTTGCTACTGTTAACATTTGCTGTCAGGCACCCATTGCCTTGAGTTTTACCAGCTTTAGCTTCAGTGGAGATTCATCTGAATGCAGAAAAATTAATAACCCACACCTTTACCAGGCACACAAAAAGTGAAATGATACTGTAAATTTTTAAGTGGAGATTGACTTTCAGCAAACACTTTCATTTCCCAGTGATGCTACAGGGCGAATGCCTGCAGGATTATTTCAATATAATGCCTCTTTGCCAATGACTAATTTACATCTTGACTGGAATCCTGGACCAACATCAGCAGCTGAGTGTCCTAACTCAACAGCGCACTCTTGGACAGCACACACTGCTAGGTAACGTGGGACAAGAAGAGATTAGAACAATAAAATGATACACATTTTTTTTGTTATGTGGAACGTGGCGGAATTTATACCTTTACCTAAACAAAGCTTTTTTCCATGAGCTGTTTATTGTGGTGCCCTCTGATGCTATGAAGAGTCAGATGCAAGGGGTGTTAACAGCACGGCTGGGGCTAGATTTGCCAGGCAGTCATAATACTGTGTGGGCACTTAAATTAAGTGGATGGATTTTAAAACAGTTCTTAATTTTATTTTTTTTAATGTTTTAGAAATACCAGGAACCTCACACAGTCCCTAGGGCTGGCTGATCTCTTTTGGGAAATCAGTTAATTTAATTATCTGGAGAAATCAGAGCCTAGCTATGAGTGAAAGTTTAAGTTGTTGGGTCAGACAATGGAAAGTTGTGAGAGCTTTCTGTGCATTTTCACAAAGTCTTCAGTATCTTGCAAAAGAGAGTCAGTGTTGTTTTCTGATCCCTAGATCTCATTTTTCACTCTCCCTGATTGTGAAGATAAGATTTTTTTTTTTCTTTTCACTGTTTACTATAAAATTCTCCAGAAGATCTTTCAAATGAGATCAAAGGAAATTCACACATTAACAAAAACTAAAAACTCATAGGCAGTTCCTTAAACTTGCATGTTATTAAATGAGATACTGATATTGATGGAAAAGATTAAATTATACTGTTCTGGAATAAGGCCTTACAGTCTTTTCTCATCAGCTCACCAGCTCTTATAGCTCACGGTGAAAATTTTACCATGAGCTTCAGCTGGAACAAATTCAGACCTTAACTAGATGGTTCACTGGCTGTGATGTGTAAGGATTATCCAAGGCCAGCACCACCCATGCTGGTACCTCTGGGAGAGGTGCTGGATAAATCCCACTAACAGCATCAGCCAGCAGTGCCGTGTGTGATTCCCCAGTGTCCCACCTCAGCAGTGGTGCTTACACAGTGCTTCCCAGCTATTTAAACTGTGTTCCCACATCCCCTTAACCGGTGGAGTTTGAAGCACTTGAGTCCAGCTGTAATAAATAAATACCTGGCACGTCCAAGGATCAAATAAAGTTTTTTTCATATGTGTCATGTTGAGGGCTCCCAGATACCCTGCAGCAGACCAAGTACCCCGTGATCTTTCTTCTCTTCCATTGTTTCATAGTAAGGAACTCCTAACACGCCAGCAAAATCTTGCACTGTGTACATAAGAGCGTGCCTTTGCCACAAGAACTCTGTTATTTTAACCTCTTGCTGCTATTGCAGACCTCCTCTGAGCTGATGATGCTTCCCAGTTTGATAGTAACAGCAAGTGCCATTAATACACTTATTTCTCTCTGTGCTAAAACAAGTCACGAAAACATTTTGTAGGATCGGTTCAAGAATATTCTTCATGTAACTCTGTCAACAACCTCTTCCCAGCCAGTTTATTACCACTGGCCATTACTTTCTCAGCTTAAGGAGTTCTTACAGTTTTAGCACAAAAATTGTACACAACACGTTTGTACAAAAAGGAATCTCCATCACAGTAATTTTGGAGCAGGTAATGAGCATATCATGGGCATTTTCCTTGTTCTAGATACGCATTATGTCACAGGAGAAGCTATCACCTTAAGTCTGATTTGATCCATTTTTGTTATATCCAGTTTGTACTTTATTCTACGTTTTAAAAATCCTCATATTTTCTTATTCTTCTTTCCTCTAAAGCCTTGCACACCAGTTGAGACATACCTAAGAAATCTGGGTTTTTCAGAATCTCTTCTCCCTCCTTTTCAAGCTTCTTTCATCTTCACCTGTTAGACAACTTCTGCTGAACACCAGCCCCTCTAGAACTCCAGGACAGGAGTGTTCAACAACCCAGTTTAAACCAGGCAACTTCTAACCTCACCTCTGCCTGAGTTCAGAGTGCTCAGGGATCATGCGTCCCTGCATCACTGATGATGCTGAATTCACTGTCAGTGTAACTCCTCAGCAAACAAGCAGGGAAGATCGGCTGTTAGCTTCCTGGTGTGACATTTGGAAACACAACATGCTGAATTTCTTTAGTCTATCTTCAGTTGTGCTTTAACAATGGCTTTGTGATGGCACAAGAAAGAGTTAACAGAACAAAAAATCAAGTCCTGCTTCAAGTATTTTTATAACTTTCTCTATGCCACAGAGCTGTGGAAAAAACCCCAACATTTAAAGAGTTGCTCTTTTTTTCCATTAGGTTGTCTGCTTTTACAGGTGGTGAGTCACTGTAAGATCTGAAAATCACACATGAAAATGTGATGGTGGGATGGTCTAGAACTGCAACACGCAACCTGCCTGACCCATTGCTTGCGGGTTTATAGCACAGTCACTTGCTAAACTAACAGTAATAGTCTGGTGTAGGTAGGTACACCTGACACTAGGGAAGAGAGAGACATCATGTTCTCCCTCCTAGTTGGTTCACCTTGGTCTTGGAGCAGTGTATGTGAACTCCCTTCCACAGCCTTTGGGAGAAGAGTCTAGTGGTCACAGTGTTTACCTATCAGTCAAGTGCTGAATTTCACTTGTCATCTCCACAACAGAAGACAGATCCAACCAATTCTTTCCTACCACTGTCTTTGCTTTTAAGATTTGCATGTCATCTTTAAAAGTGAATTACTTGTGTATCACTATTCTGCCAGAAAGCTGGATCAAGATGAATATTTCAAGTCAGGATGAACAGAGCTGACATTTTTGGTGTTAGATCTTCTCACAGCAAACTGATTCCACCAGACTGCTACCATGTTCATAGCATTACAGGGTAATTTAGGTGTGAAAGGACCTCATGGGGCTTTTGACCCAACCTGTTGCTCCAAGCATGACCAGCTCTCAGGTCAGCCCGGGTTGCTCAGAGCTTTATTTAGTCAGGACTTGAAAACTTCCAAGGATGGAGATTGTACAACCTCTCCGAGCAATTCGTTCCACTGCTCAGTTGTACTCATGGGACAATTCTTTCCATATACACCATTGGAAACTTTTTTATTTCGATGTGATTGAAAATGAGACCGTCTGTTGCCTCTTGTCCCCACCAGGTTTCTCTGAGCTCTTTACCTTCAGAGCTCCTCCCATGGGATCCCATCTGTCCACTTTCTGAATGAACCAAAGCCTGCTTGCCGGCATCCTGAGGTCTGTACCCACCTATTCTCCCTCCTCACTCCCCTCGGGATCTTCCACTCCACTATTTCATGGGTACTAAAACAGTAGTTGACACCGATTATCACATTCCCGCCATTTCTTCTTTATTTATAATAGTAGATAAAACTTTGCGTCATCCCTGGTTGCCCCACTGAGTACCTCTGCCGAGAAGCTATCCCTGATCCCATCCAGAAACCTCTTTGATTGTTTGCATCCCACATTCTTGGTCTTCCAGAAAATGTCAGAAGGTTGAAACACCCCATGAGACCCAGGATCTCTGATCCAGGGACTTTCTTGAGTTGTTTAAAGAAGGCTTCATCCACTTTCTCACCCTGTTTGGGTTGCCTGTAACACGGTCTTACCACAAGGTCATCCTCACTAAGCTCTCCTCTGACGCTGAAACACAAAATCTTACTCAGCCCATCATCCATCCCATACAGGAGCTGCATACATTAAGACTGCTTCATCATGTAGAGACAAGCCAACCTCATCTTCCTTGTCTCCTGAAAAGCCTGTATCTATCTCAACACTGCAGCCATGCAAGCCTCTGAGTTATTCCAGTGATGCTGTAGCTTTGTAATACATGCAGAGCTCCACTTCTTCCTGCTTGTTTCCCAGCCTCTGTGCTTTGGTGTACCTAATCTTGAGGTACCTTCACCCTTCACCCTCTTTTAGCATTCCCAAGGTCTTTCTTGTTCCCACTGCCCTTCAGTATTTTCCTTCTGCTCACAAGTGTTTCCTCGCTTAGCTGTGGGTTATCTCCTTACCTCAAGGGTTTGACTTTAAACTTTCAATACTTAAAATACTGAATGTCTTTCAATACTAAATACTTAACGACATTCAAAACTTTGCTTTTCATTCTTCTCACCATGGGTGTTTTGTGGCTTTGAAACAAGGTAAATATATTTACAAAAGACTTTCTACATCGTGTCACCATGAGATGTTTCCTTGAAAGGTGGACAGTGTGGAGTTTCCACCATTCTCAGTGATTGAAAATAAATGCTCTTGGCTGAAATGAGTGGGAATCACCACAAAGCAAGAACTGCTTTTCATGCAATTTATTGGCAGCAAAATAGAACAGAGGAGAGGTGAAGAGATGGCCTATAAAAAGAAGTTGTTCTAGGTTGGTGTCTGATCTGGAATTTCACATCTGGAAAGGTGGAAAGTCAAAAGGTTCAGTTTTGCCCTTTAGGTGTGGAAAAGTGAGCATGTTTTATAAATAACATGTCCTTTCACTTGAACAAAAAATAATAGCATGCTGTACATGACATTCCTTCTCTGAATAGGTGAGAGTGAGATGGGGGCAGTAACATCTGAACTGAAGAGGGAGGTGAACCAAATTCTATCACTTCTTACCTATCACAAAAATTGCAACTGGAGAGGAACAAATCACCCTGGAGGTAGTAACGGACCTTTTCCAAAACATAAGCATGCCTATACTAGTGAATTAAAGATGAAACAAGGAGCTCCTACTCATTTCCCCTTTCTTTCCATTTTATTTGTAAGATCTTCAGATTTTGGGTTAGTTTGGTTCAGATTTTGAAATAAACTATTTTTATTTTTTTTTAACATCAGATGTTCACTTCTTCCCAGCTAGGCTAGAAGATGCAGTGGCTGGAGGATTAGTGAAGTGCTGTTGTCACTGGACAGCTTTTTGCAAGACAATAATTTTAAGCTGATGAAAATCTTGGGGTTTTTTCATGGTGTTTTAACTCCCATTTAGCTTCAATTTTAGCATTTCAAAGAGAAGACTTTACTGAAAACCTAAAAGTCTAATCATTTTAATTATTACATGACAGTACACAGTCCTTGCAATCTCCAGTAATGCTCCAAAGGGCCAGACAATGCCAGACTTTTACTCATTATTTTAATAATATATTTGAGTGTAGAGGGAGAAAATCCCTTAACATAAAACTTGTAGGTTGTTTTGGTGCATAAAAACATAAAAGGGTAAATATAATTTTTTGTAATGAACATGACTTTAAAGAAATTAAGTTTCTAGAGTTAAGTCCTCTGGAAAGTAATAGAGATGACAACAGGCAAGTTCTCTGTAAATGGGTCTTAACCTCTAGAGTAGAAATCCAGACCACTGCAGTGTTTGTTTGAGTAAGACTACAAAATACTTTTGCTTTTCAGTTTCTTGTTACTTATCAGATGCAGAAATTTAACCGGACCTTTTTATGGTTTCATTTTGTGTAAATTTCTTTTTCTGTATAAAGAATCCCTGTTCTTCAGGGATTTCTGGTCCTACTGTCTAGGTCAGAAAACCCCCAGTGGTGGACATCAGCCAGAGTCTGGCACATCAGGCAGCTCTGCCTAGCCTGTTGGGTTTTTTGCTACCCTGTCTGGGGCTGGAAGTAACAGAGAGAAAAATCAGCACCAGTTCCAGGAGCCAAGCTGCTCCTCGCAGGCCGCCGTGACTGAAACCTGGCACATAATCCTCCAGCCTTTGAAAGGTTGGACAACCTTGTGGCAAACCCGTGGCATTCTGGTCTTCCTGGGTAGCATAGTTACCACACAGTCAGCTCTACAGCTGAAGTAACAGTGTGAGATGAAGCACAGCCTTGTCTGCAGGGGGACAAACCTGGCATCTGAATTAGCCTTAAATGGATTAGTTACACCCCATCAAAATCTTGTGGGCATGTTATTACTCAGAATGAAAGTGACCTGATTTCAGGATGGCTTAATTCCACTCGTAAGGCAGTTAAGCTAAATCTGCAGATGAATGCTTTATTACTGCTGGTAAATCCTCTTTGCGCCTCTGGCTAATTTGGATTAATAGTTTTGAGGAACCCTCCATGCTCGAGCCCTGCTGGTGGCCAACTTGGTTATAGCATCTGCCACTGCCTCTCTGCTAACAGTGCTAGAAGAAAAACGTGCTGACACGGAGTGCTCCTCGCCACAAGCTGAAGGAGAAGGAGAGGGTCAGTCACCCAAGACTACTCATGACAAAAGTCAACATTTAAAGCACTTCTCTCCAGAGCTTTATCAGCAGCTGCCTTCTTTGGTAGGTACCACAACATCTAGTGCCAGGGCAGCTATACAGGAGGAGACACTGCCTCCCCACACAGGAGATCCTGTCACTGCCACAGCTGTGGAGAAACAAGAAGGTCCCTGCCCAAGGGGAGCCAAGCTGTCCCGGCAGCATCTGACTTTCTGAGTCAAGGGAAGAAGGGAAGGAGGTGTACCCGTGGACCCTCCTCTTTAGCCTTATGTGGATGACTTCAAGCTGGGCTTCCCCCCACACAGGGCTCCTTCTGAAGACTGATACTTCCCAAATCCTTACACAGGAGAGTCAGTATTTCCTAAAGATGGAGAGTCTGATGATCAAGACTACAGTGGAGTGTACTTGGTGCTCAGCAGCTGGGGGGAATAACACTGCAGGCTTCGATCCCAGACATCTGCTACAGCCCCTGGGCTTTTCTGCCCCTCTGGTGCCCGTGCATGGATGTGCTCCCCAAAATGACCAGCAAGGCTCTGGTTCTGCCTTATTCTGAACATTATTCACTTGCTGAATATTTGTCTGAGATGTCTGATTGCTAAGGCCAAATGAAGCCTTCACTTCCTCTACAAATATTTGTGCAATGACCTATAACTACCGGCCAACGCGCTTGCCAGCACTCCATTAGATGACATCCCACTTTACAATTAACTATTATCATTTGATAACCTCCTGAGGTTACGAATACAGATGTAAGATCTCCAGGATTCCTAGTGGGAATACTTCATATCAGAAGTATGTTTCCCTTGAGGATGACATCACCACAGGGACACATATTTCAAATATTTTAGCCGTCGTATTTTGAAAGCTTCTTTAGAAATATAAAAATGCTTTTTGAGCCCTGAAAGAACTTTTCTATCAGTCTCAAGTAAACATACTACCATTTAACTCTTCGGAAAGGCTTGCACAATAATAACAAAAGGTGTCATGGGAAACAAAGCAAAGAACTGCAATGTAGCCAAAGAAAGAGGCATGTTTGGTACACGGTGTTGATCCACCTGGAAATAGTTCTTTGCTGAATGCTATGCTGGCATTTCTGTGATGAAGCCGTTCAAGCAGAGCCCAAGCCACAGCTTCACATTGGGGCCATCTGGGGAGATGGACTCTAGGCTTAAATCTAACAAATGGTCTCTGTGGGCAGTACGGCACTAGCTAAACTAAACCCGAAGCCTAAATCCCTTCCACCTGTTAAACTCAGGGAAAAGCTGGAAATAGATGTATTCCTACCTCTCCTTATAGACAGGATTTTCACCCGTGACTTGGTACTGAAGCTTAATCACCAGCTAATAATTTTAGTGGAAAAAGGTTATACGTGTGTGTGCGTGTTTGTACGTGTATGCATGCATACAAAACTGCGTGTATATGTATATAGGTGTGTACATATATATATAAATTATATCAATAAC
>JAAGNO010009259.1:154162-182838 GCA_033439905.1 Ceryle rudis | reverse complement strand
AACAAACAACCACACAACAAGAAAAAAAAAAAAACTTTATTGTTTTTTTTTTTTTTTTTTTTTTTTTTTTTTTTTTTTTTTTTTTTTTTTTACTGCTGAAAGGGATAGGAATCAGGCTGCAAACTTTGGACCCAAAACACTCACCCCCTGGCTGTGTTCCACCAGTTATTTCACAGATCTGCTTCGTACTACAGTGCATCAATAAGAAAGCTAAGCATGTGGGCAGGTTTGTAAAAGAAATTAAGTGTAGCCAAGTGAAAAGTGGAAAACAGCTCGTATGGGATGATTTCAGTTACTTTTAACATATCTATAATAAAAATAAAAACCAGTATATGCCTGCCTTCAATTATGTGTTTATTGCAGCAGATTGCACTCACTTGTACAAATTATAAATTTTACTCAAGCCTCATAGCTTTGGCCATGGTTCTCTAAAGATTATGGAAATACAAGAATAACCATAAATTGGATCAGATCAAAGGGCCAGAAGTCTGTATCCAAGACTGTAAAATAGAAGAAGTTTAAGAAAAAAACATAAAAACAGGACAAGCATATAACGAAACTACCCTGGCCCAGTCTTGCAGCTTTGGTGATTTGTGGTTCAGGTGCTTCCTGAGCCAGCAGTAGTTTCTTGATATTTAATAGCATAAAATGGATTTTTCATCCATGAATTCATCCAATTTCTTTGTGAACTTATGTAAGATGCTATCATCTGCAATGGACTGTGGGCATAAATGAATGAGGACTAACATCTTTTGTTCAATTTGAATTTAACAACTGGCTTTGATTGAACTTCTAGTTTCCTTTGACACCCTGTAGATCTTGTGCTGTAAAAGACAGTAATTTTCCCTGTTAGCCTTCTGCATCCGTCTACATTTAGTTCATATCCAGGGCTAAACTACTGCAGTTGCTCTATAACCTGATGACTCCTCCCCAGTAGAGAAGGGGGATCAGGAAAAAGAGAGGAGACCCATGAATTGAAATGAAAACAGATTCAATGAAACAGCAAAACTACTGCCAGTATAAAGTCAACAAAGCTATACTCAGTCCAGCAAATATACAGTAGTCACAATAAACAGGAAGCCAGTCCTTGGGACCAGAACAGTAAGCAAGCCCCTCCAGGGATGAGGAGAAGCAGGGGGAGAAGCAGAAGGAGAATGAAATAGAGGAGCAAACTCCAGCTGCCTTGCTTGACTCAAAATTGCTAATGGCCTGCATATCATGGCTGGACACTATGATTCCATCCCAGTGAAACCAGGACAGCATCTTACAACTGCTTTTTGGAGAGCTTTTGGAAAGAGACCATAGGCATTGTCCTGCTCTAATTGACAGGCTCTGCTTCAGGGCTTCAGACTCATTGCTGCCTCCTTGGAGAGGGCAGGTGAGACCTGGCATAACCCACCTCACAGGACTGTCTCCCTGACAAACATCCAGGTATGTAAGGACAGGGATGCCCATCCTTGAGTGCAACAGCTGCAGCTAGTGGGTACATGCCTCCTGGAGGAGGCACTATCACAAGTGTTGGTGCCTCAAGTCAGAAATCCAAACTTCACCCCCCAGATACCTCATTCTCCAAAGTGCTGTGCTTTTTCCAAAGGGGGCAGCTTTTAATCATCATTGTTGGACAACATCTGTCTTAACTGCTAAGGCTTGGTGGAGGCTGACATGAAATGCATTTTCCCCAAAAACTGTGAAGGAGGTTGACTTCCATCAGCAAGGGATGTGCAGTGCTTGGCACAGGGTCCTTGCCACAATCTCTGATACAGCTGCAGGAGATTTTGCAGTCTGATTAGAAAAAGGTAACTGTACTTTTTTCACCCACATCAGCATTCTTCCGCTTCTTCATGTGTACTGCTTAGCCACATAAAATGACAAAAAATCCTCAATGTGAGAGCATTTAGCAAAAGTAACACCACCAACAGTCTTTTATTTATGCTGACTGAAAGTTAATCTATGTATGCAAGAATCTGATGCTTCAGTTTTCTGGGAGAGACAGATACATAATAGAATCTCTTGAGCACTATCACTTTACAATAACAGAGCTTTGTCATCTTTTGTCCAACTCTGGCCTATATAAGTCTTTTGGTGAGGTTAAAATTCCTAGTAGAAACTACAGGAACCTACCTCAGAGTTGTTGTAGAAAAATTGATTAGATACAGATAAAATAATCTAAGTGGGCTTTGAGGTCTCAGGGAGCCATCCTCATGAATTATTTGAAAGTGATGCTATACACAGGCTGAAAAATAAAGAATAAGGGTAAAGGTGGAGTTTTGCACTAAATTATGTGTATTTATGTAGAATTGTTGGCTCTTTCTCTCCTTTCATTGTAAACCTTCTATTTCCTTATTTACAATACTGGTCGGTTGCAGTTCATCCCAAATATCTGATCCCTGCTTTTCATTTCAAATCTTGGACCTTATCAAATCCATCTACACAAAGTGAAACCTAGTGAACTTTCAGATAGTCTGTAGTTTCAGAAAGACACAATGCAAAGTCAATGAGTTACTGAAGATGGTCCATAGGCAAAAGAGAACACATTGCTGAGCTCAGGGGCAGACAGGGAACAAGGGAAATTGTTTATTCTAGCTGTTAATTTCACCTTTATAAGATGTACTGTGAAAAGACACTGACTTTGCTGTGTGGACTGAAAACACAGAACAAATTAATTCCTGCCATTTCCTGAAATTTCTGAAAGAAGAGGTGATCAGTTAGTCTGTCTTGGAAGATGAGAGATTGGAGGGAGAATAGTGGACAAAAGCTTGCCCTTTTGTTGTCTCCAGTTCATCAACATCTGTGGAAAATGCCTTAAAATATCCATTGGAACCATCTTCTGATGCACTTAAATACATGGCTGGGGTACATTGCCTTCCTGAGAAAGCATAAACTGAGCAGATCTGTGGTTCATAACTCAGCAGTACTGGAGATTTCTGTCATAAACTACACTCTACTAGTTTTGTTTTGACTACTTCAACCTAAAAATACAGTTTTGGCAATGTCAAAAAGAAATATAGGAAGACTTAACGAGACAGTTTTGTGTCAAAGAAGATGAAGCTACAGATTTTTAAAATCTGGATGAGCAGCCTGGTTAGTTTGAAAGTAGCCTTGTGCTGATTCAAAAACGTGAAATTTTCAATTCATCTGACCTGAGTTTTAAGTTTGTAGTGAGATCATCTGCTGAAGAACAATGGTGGCTCTGGGTATTGCCTATAGCCTTGAAGCAGCTATGCAGACATCTGGAGTACACCCGATAATGGAGCAAATGAAGAGAATCTGAAGATGTGGTGCTGATGAGCTGGTATGACCTTTTCCATGACACATGACACTTGCCAGAAAAACGTACTTGCTAATTTCTGTGCTGTGCTCAGAGGTCCTCTTTGAAGCTCTGTCATTTACGAAAATGTATGGTCTTTGTCTGCAGGCATTTACTCATCCCTGCGTGCATTATTCTTGTAGTTAATCACTCTGGCAGCTAAAGTTCAGAGTCTTATTTCTTGACTGAATTTTGTCAACATTCAGCTTCTAGGCATTGGATCTTATTATAGCTTTCTTTCCTGTTAGGCTGAAGACCCATCACTCATCAGATTCTACTGCATATATTACTAAAATTAAGCCTGCTCCACTATTTAGCTCGTGCCTAATTTTAGTCTTCAAGACCTATCATGAAGAATGCAGGGCTCTGACAGTACCAGCTTGCTCCTGTCTCACCTGCTCTTTGCAGAATCTCACCAGCAATGCCTGTCTCCTATAGTGAGAAGTGCAACATTGAAGGAGTGTTTTTTTCGTAAGTGCTTTTACACAAACTTCATTTTTTCTAGAACTTTTCCATAAGCCAGATGCTGGTTTTACCTTCTTGCTATCCCACATGAATTTTTCATCACTAATGATTCAAGACATTCTGATTTCAGGTTACCATATATATATGATAAAACATAGGAGCTGCCTAAGTTTCCTCAATCAAGCAGACTCCAGAATGTATTTTATATTAGCTGAGACAAAACTAATTGGCTTTTCTGTGTATCTTACATCAGCTGTGCCCACAGTGCACTTTGTGGGAGGCAGTTTCTAAAGCAGCATGTATCAAGCTATCTTCAGTTCCACACTGTCTGCAGCATTGTTTAATGACTCTGAAACCATATATCTCATTGTCCAAAGAATGGCAATAAAAAATCAGGTACTCAACGTGGATGCCAGAAAATAGCTGGAGAAAATGTGATCTGAAAAGTGATAAGAGACATGCCAGAGCAGAAACACTGAGAAGAGAGGTAACAAAGATACTGAGTGGTTATAAAACTTCTGCAGGTACCACTCCTTAAGGCAAACACTCTCTGGGAACCAGACGTGTCTGGAATATCTGGCCAATGTCCAGCTCTGTATGTACAGAAGATATGGCCATTGATTCACAGTCATATATTATACATCATGGTTTATCTTTAAAAAGTGGAACAGAATTTATTTAACTCCACAGGTGGTGGAAATTCTAATAATGCATTGTGAAACCCTATAAAGCTTTTTCAATAACATTTGTAAGAAAGACACAAAATAAAATAGATATTAATGCTAAGCTTAGCAATAAAGAACAGGATCAGGAATACAAGACTGGATCACCCAGTTCTTCATTGCTTTCCTTTGATTGCTACTACAGCACATCCCACCTGGGGACAGGTACAGTCACTGTCCTTACCTACTTCAGATCTGACATATATCAGCTTCTTAGCCTCTCCCTCACCTTTTGACACTGATCACTGGTCCTACTTTCCCTCAGTAGGCCCTACAGCAACAGTGTATTATAATGCTCCGCCATGCAGGATCTAACATAGAATTAATGGGAAGTAAAGAGTCTTTACGATACCAAATATTTGTTCAAGGCCTGACCTCTTTCTTGGATAAGTTTTTGCCCCTTTAAAACAGACACAGATCATCTTTTTTTTTTTCTTTTTTTTTTTTTCCTCTCTCTTCTTAAATGTTAGTGATGGAGAAACAGCCTATTCTTATCAAAATAAAGGCCCAAACTCTGACATTAAATATCAGCTCATGCAACTGTCTTATCAATTTGATCTTGGGCAGAGTTTGTTATGTTTCAAAATAAAATAATGGAGGATACATATTTTCATCTTGCATTTTTAAAGGAATTGAAGCATCTGTCTTGAAAGGGTCTTTTGGCAAGTACAATTAATTTTTCAAATATTAACAATGAGTTCAGCTGGCACTTCTCCAACATGAATAAAATTTCTGAATAACCTTCATTGCCATTCATCTTCAACATTCTTCAGAAAGACCTGGCCTTCCTCTCTAACCCAGCTCTTTAGATATGTATAACTTTAAGTGTTAAGTGAAGATACAGGACACATTTCTGGGAATGTAGGAGGGAAGATTTATTTCCTGATGGTTTAGTGAAAGACATTGATGAGTTTGTTTTTACTTCAGTAGCTGCTCTGCACAGTACACAAAACTAAAGAGAATGCAAGATTCTAGAGGCCACCTAGTATTTTCCCTCTTACAGATTTGCCATTTTATCTTTGCTAGCTTCAGCTCTCATACAGTGTTTCTTGTTGAAGCTGTTCCTGTCCTTACAAATTTCAGTGTTTCAGCTAATAATGTAAAGGTCAGCCTTAACATGTATATAATTACCATTCCCAAGCATTTAAAGTCACCATGGTACCTTAGCATAGATAATACCTATGGTAACTCTGATCAGGCAGAAGGCAAAATTTTACATACCTTAATGGTGACCTCTATAACTGTCATTTTTATAACACTTCTTATTTGTAGATGTTTACAGACATTAACTTCTTAATCTCTACAACGGCTTTTTGAGATCAGTATCAGCATATCACATGGCTCAGTTCAACATTATGTATTTGGGGGCTGGGGAGAATTGGAAGAAAATACCATAAAATCAAAGATTTTTTTCAAAGGTGATTGACTAAGACACTAGTAAGGACCACTCTAAGCCACAAGCTAAAACTCACCAGTCTGATTCAGAATTCCTGCAACTGGCATAGAAATTATGACATTCATGAAAGAAAGTGTGTATATTTTATTTACCTCTAGTCTCTTTAGCTATTAGGGTATACTTGGGTCTTGTTCCTCATTGCTCTCCCCTACCAAGAAAGCTTGTAGCTTCATCAGCTCTTAAGGTGTCCTACCCTTTTGGGTAGGAACACCATCATTGCAGCATACTTATCTCTACAGAAGAAATTATTTCAAATACTACAGATGGCAGGCAATGTGCCTCCAGTTGTTTTCCCCATGGACCATGCCTAAACAGACTGACATTCTCCTAAAAACTTTTGTTGACTAAGCCATAAATTTCTTTCTGTACCAACTGAAAATGTAAAGGCATTTGAAAAAATCCCAACAAAACAAAGCAAACAAAAACAGAAACAAAACATTTAAACTGACATAAGCAATAGCTGTGGTGCAAATACAAATGCAGTGAAACCCATGTATTTAGGAAGGCCTGAGACATTCAGATGAGACTAATTTATAGAGTGGCTGAGGTGAAATATTCAGCAATATTTAAAACAAGTATCTGTAGTAAGAGAGAGATGAGAAAATGATCTATCTGGATACTGTTGAAATTCTGTGTTCTTTATGGTGGGAATGATAAGCAGCATCACTAATTTTTGGTAGTTTAATCCCAAGAGAAGTCAGAATGTCTCTTCAGTGATTTTAACACTTCTAGAATAAGAAACAAGGGGAGGGCTCGGTGTGTGAAATTAAGCTTTTCTTCATGTATATGGACTTTAAAGAGGCCTTCAAAGAGCCATCTCTTGGGCAATGATGGGTTCCCATGGACTTTTCCCCAGGCACTGTGCTTGATGACTGTCCACCCCTGTACATCCTGGGGACTGGGTGGTCCCCTAGGGGCACCCTGTGCTCTGGTGTTAGAAGTTTTTGCCAGGAGGGTGGGCGTGTGTGGTTCCCCTCTCCAAGAAGAGCCCAGGGCCTATTGTCTGACTCCAGGCCCTAGCCTGCACCAGAGATCCTGCTGCAGCATCTCATTATGGCACACTTATTAAGGTCATTTAAAGAAGGTCATCAAGACTGGCCTTTGGAAGCCAGAGGTATCCAAAAATTGCAGCTCGTTTCTTATATCCTAAGGTGAAGATAAAAGCTTGGAAGGGCTTGATCTCCTGTGAAGAATTCATGAGTTCCTCTGAAGACAGGAGAAATGCAAGTAGCCAAACATAGTGAGATGCTCTTCTTGTGTAAAGCAAATTTAAATGCAGTGAATCAGCCCTTTCATTGCCTTCAATGACCCTGACACAACATGCCTAAAGTATCGTAGAGGTAGAATGGATTCCACCCTTGTCTTTACTCTGTAAACACTTTGACTTGGCTGGCCGAGACCTGTTACTCATTGCCACTGATCACATGAGAAAGAAAACCAAAGCCTGTAAGTGTTCACAGGATGGAGTCATTAGAGTGGGAGTGAACACATGATTTCCATGAACTTCTGTTCTTCCTGAGAAAATGACATGGATAGATTGTGTTGCAATTTACTGTAGATCTGCCATGTTAGTTTAGTGTTAACTTGAGGATTAAAGGGAAAGGGTTTGGATTATGTCATGATTAATCACAAGTTAGATGTTTGCAGTTTGAATGAATAGATAGGATTAAAAAAGTTGTGTCTTACATCCCAGTGCAGTATTTCAATTTGAATAGGTATTATTTTCATATCACTATTGCCACCTGATTAGAAGTGATGACCTTCATTATTCTTTTTAAAGCTGACAATACTATTATAATTACAATATGCCAACACTATGTACATTTGGTTATAATGTACCTTAGTATATCCTTCCTTAGCTTGAAGATAGAAAGTACGTGAAGTGTTTTCTGAACTTGGAAAGAATGTATCCTAAATCATGTGGCAAATGGAAAGAAACTGGAGAAGATAGTCAGGTTGTTTACCATTCTCCTTTATTGAAATACTCATGGTACTGATATGTTTTTAATTTCAGGGGGAGCCTAGCTGCTGAATGACTTTTGATGATTTTTGATTTGGGTGGGTTTGTCCTTGGGAAGTGTAATTACATATCTGATATGGATCTGTTCAAACAGGGTAATTCATAGTCTACTTTAGATCTTGCAAAGCTGCCAAATACAGAGATGTCTAAAATTACCTTTTCCTTTTTCTGATCAAGAGCATAATAATGTGGAAGTTATTTTGTATACAGACCATTGTCTTCTTCCTTCTGAAGACCCAGATGATGTATTATAAGAAAATCTTACCTGACAGAGTGGTTTATGCATCACGTTTTAGAAAGCTATAAAGCTTTCTTCCTTAACAGTGAAAACACTGAAAAAATTAAGGCTCATGGTAGTTTTGTTTTGGATACAAATAGATGTTAAAAGTACTCTATGACTGCCTTTTTAAAAAAAATCTTTAATCTCTTTTGCTGATAAGAACTTTTCATCTGCATTTGAGTATTAGCCAGATTGAGATTTTTTTACTCACACAGTTACAAATGGTTTTTTTCCACCACTGGGCCTAATAATACCTACAGGATTACTCATAGTATAAACCTTTTTTCAGTGTTTATCCATTTTCATACCTTGAGGTCTTTCCTTTATTTGCTCATGCTTGTCTTCTCTTTTTTTTTCCTCTCTCCCTGTACTTTGGGTATATATAGATCCAGCTGAAGACATTTTAGCAGGTGGATAGCCTGAAACTTCGTTGATTAGTGTGGCATTTGTCAGATTTTGTCTTTGATCTCTTTCTATTTAAAACATGGAAATACTCTAATATTCCTTATGGGGGAAAGTGGTAATCATTTCAATTTGGTCTTAAAGTCCATCTCCAAATAGAGTATTGAAGAAAAAAAAAGTTTAATCTTAACTATTAGTTTGTTATGACAGGTGGGTCCCTAATTGTAAAACAAATGAGTGCCCTATGTAATGGATTTACACAGCTGATTGGCATGTCACAGTGTCTGCTCTGAAATTAGAGACTGAACTGAGATTTCTGTCCACAGGGACCCCGTGGCACCTGCCAGAGAAGACTCCCTGCTGTTGGGTTGCTCTCATCAATCTCTGCTCACTCTTAATCTACAGCGTTGCTTAGCATGGGGTCAGTCAGAGGAGCACCCTGACTTCCCAACGTTTTCTTTTGCTGCACTACAAAATCCCATGAGACTAATTTCAGGTGGTTATTGCATGGGCCAAAGGATCAGAGTATCTCCCTCCACCACTTCCTTTCCCCAGTGTGAACTTCACCCTAGCTCCCTGCTTCACTATCCAGATCTTCCAGCAACAAAATCTCTGGGTGATGTGATGGCAGCATTGCAGGATTCATATATATCTTCCAAGCTTGCTGCTGTGGTTTAGCAGGCTGCCACGAGGGCTACTTTGACATCATGTTTCAGTGTCCCATATGTTCTTGATCTCCTAGTTCCAGCAGTTGTTCCCAGGAAAGGACTGGCAGATTGAAAATTTAGAAAATAATGAGGCAAGGACTTCTCACCCTCCAGCAGGCTCAGCCAGCCCCTGAAGACTGCACACTCACAGCTCTGTCTTGACTTTGAGGCAGACAAGACATCTTGTCAATCAGCTGAGACAGTTTTCTGTAGTCCTGTTACATGCACACCTGCCACAAGTACAAAATAATGGATTTTATTTTTTGTTTCAGGCACTGCTATTGTTCTGAGAAGAAGCCAGTTGATGTATGCTAACATCTCAGAGGAGATTATCAGCTTTAGGTCCTTGGGACACAGTCAGGTTTTTTGTTAAATAGGATGATTTGCAACATAAGCTGACCCTCAAGGCACAGCAGCAGGCTGTTTTGCATTGCCACTGCCATTTGCATGGTGACCTGTGGTGGTGGTGGTCTTCCTTGGGTGTAAGTGTGAGTCCTGGCCTCTTGATGCACAACAGCGTGGGTTATTTTCCCCACTCTTTCTTTCCACTGCTACCCTTTGCTTCTCCACTGGCTGAGAAGCAGGTGGAGGAGGGTAGCATAAGGTCTGTATTCCTAAAGAAGCCGGTGCTTGTGTTGGTGTCTTGTATGTAAGGGCATTTCACATTGGCCAGAGACAACTTGGAGTTCTACGCAAGACAGAAGAGGAAGATCTCTGACTTATGAATTTATATGGTTTTAATTCATCTACTCTTGAAATCTGCAGAGGGGGATAGCCCTGAAGAGGACAGCTGAGACTGCCAAAGTTGTCTTGATATGAAATTACCAAAAACAAACAAAAAAATTAGTTTAATTTGGGTATGGTAAACTATTAGATTTGAGGGGCAGGAATACAATCCTCCTTGTCCTGCTTCACTATGCATAAAATCCTTTCCAGTCTGTTTACAAACAAAAGGGTACACTTAGGGTACCATACTGGGAGCAGTGACATCTTGGGGGAGCTTTGAGTTCTACCAAGGTGCTATATTGGGAAACTCCCAAGGTGCCATATGGGGAACACACTTGCATAAGAGGTATGAGCATGCTATGCCTGCAGGGAGGACCTGGGAATTAGGCATTCCCATCTTCTGCATAGCATACCTATGCTATGCCTCTGCATAACTATGGCAGCTGCATCATCTGAATTCAGATAAATATTGACTTGGTCTCAGAAGAATGATAGTTTCACATGATTTTCTAACACCGCATTAATAAGCAACTTGCAGTTAGACAAACTGTCAGTAGCGTCAGCCAAATAATTTACATGGCAACAGCATGTTACATATTTTAACACAACAAAATTTTTTACCCCTAAATCAACAATGTAATTTATACAAGGATCTGACTACTTTCATAGAAGCCAGCGAGGTGTATCTGACCATCCACGTTACTATGCTATTGTTGTTTGGTAGCTTGCTTTTTTTTTTTTAATGAAGGAAATATAAAGCTTATTCAGTATAACATTTTGCCTCTTCTCTCACAAAAAAACCCACCAGCCAACCAAACAGAAGTGGTAAAGCAATTCCAAGTCTAACGTGAAGATGTAACAGAAAATCAGTTCCAGGATAAAATACATAATTACAAAATTGTATGAAAAGAGAATGAATCATGCTTCTAATATTTTTTTTTTTTTTCTTGTAAATGTTATACTAATTGCTCTTGTAAGCAATATATGGAGGAATTACATGTTCTAAATACATCTCCCAGGGTATCAACTACCTCAGCTGGTTGAGGACAACATCTTGAAGCCTTTCTCAGGCTAAATTCCAACTGAGTTTGAAGCATCTGGTTGAAATTTGTCTTGTGACATTGGTTGTATATTCATCAAAGGATAAGTGCAAACTACCTAACTTTATTAAGATAGGTTCTTTATTTTCATAATACAGATCCAGAGGGGAGAGAGTTAGCTCCTATAGGGTGTGAAAGCCTAACTTAGCAATTCTGAATTGCCCTCAACCTGATCATCCCTGTTGGTAAAAGCAGAAGCTTAGGATGCAAGTAAATTAGGTGCTTAAAATTCAGTACAGTTTATAGCCTTGAAATGAGTTCATTCATGTAAAACACCTTGCACAGCCAAAGGCCAAATTCTGCAGCTACCACATTTGATACATCAGTGGCCATGCTCAGCAACTCAGGGTGAAATTCAGAGCCAATAACTTCTCCTGGCTGTGCAGAGAATGAAAAGCTTGCCAAGGCATATACATATTTCATGACCAAGGGTGTGCATGTAACATGGTAATAATCCCACCAAGCCCCTCCAATGAGACTGTATTTGTTTAAATTAGCATGTCTTTCAAATATATCTCTTTGCCTTCTGAAGTCATATTTGAGAGAGTTCACAGTTCATGATCATAATGTACTGTTCTCTGGTCTCCAAGCACATTTTTCTGTGCTGGTCTGTTGTGAGGTATGCTGAGAGATGAATATGAAATATTACATCCCAGTAAGATTGACTGAAAAAGCATGATCAAGGTCATAGAAATCACTGCAGGAGGTCTGAGTTGAACATCTGCCAAAGTATTACAAAAAGTATGTTTTTTTCCAGGAAACACAACAGAAGAATTTAGGTCAGATTACTGAAGTGGAAATCAAAGATCCCAGTGATTCCTCAGACTTGGAGAGGCTTGTTGAGATGTGATTAAAACAACAGCAAATGCACTGACCTTCAAACTCAGATATTCTATGGATGAATGCAACACTAGTTTAAGAGGGGTTGCTGCATGGACATCTGAATGTGCACCATGAGGACTAGTACTAAAGGGAGGTAGCTGAAAAAGCTCCTCAGGCCCACCATAAATCAACACTCAACACTCTTACATCTGCAGGTAGAGGAAAAAATGCTTCATACCACATCTGATGTTCTGTGGAGGGATATGGTTTTGGCTTGGACTCACCTGAACTCTATGCATTCCAAGTGAACAAATGCAAGCAAACTTCATGAAAGCCTCCATTATTGGTGTGTGGCTTTGAACATTTTCAGAAGCCTTGAAACTCCAACTTGGAATGGTTAATTGACATCTTAGTTGCCAAAAATTTCGAAACAGCATGCTGACTAGATCAGAAATCACCCACAGGATACTGGTGTCAAAAGAGGAACAGCTAACTTTGATAAAAAACAGCAAATTCATAGAAGATACTCTGTTGACCAAAAAAAAAAAAAAAAAAAAACAAAAACCCCAAACAAAAAAAAAACCCAAACCCAAATCTTAAAAGATGTTAGAAGAAGCCCTGATCATAGGAAGAGAGAACAATAAGAAAAGTACCAGAAAACTCAGAGGAGAAGGGATTCTTAAAGTCACTGAGAAAAAAAACATTGCCTTTTTCCCCTTTCACTCAAATTTGTGGGCAGCAACTGACAGCATCAAATCTGCCTGGGAACTGAAGCCAGGAAACTGGGAGGCAGCCAGGAAATTCTGAAATACTGTCTTTTAATAAAGTTGAAGAAGTTTAAGTCAGGAGAACTTTAATTTTACTCGTGGAAAATTTATAAACAGCAGAGGCTCAACTATCTTATACACTGTAAATTGTTACTCGGCTTCAGTCTGGAATCATGCAATGAGCTGAAGCCATGGCAGAAAGAAGTAAAATACCTGATTTCCAAGTATATTCAGCCCAGTGCAGTCTGTGCTAAAGCTCCTTGTGCATGCTGTAAAGTCCTGCTAGCTGATGTCAACAGGAATTTTTCAGGGGGCTGTAGAAGGTGTCTGGGGGTTCACTGGGGACAGAAACCCAAAGGGGTCTGTTAAGCAATGATCAACTGGACAAATTTCTACTGCTAGACATGGGTGTAACTCCATTCACTGTCACTGTTTCACCACCCTATGGCTAAGGATGCACATCATGCAGGGAGGTATTTGGTGTCTACAAGGAGACAGAAATGAAATAATGCTGCACAACACCAGCGGGAGCCTTTGCTATCATGGCAGTGCTTATCAAGAAGGGCTTGGGGGGTTGTGTTTGGTAAACAAGAGTGTATTGCTTATCTGAACTAATAAAATCCTAGAAGCAGACATCATCATATTCACAAGAACACATCAAACAGTGGTAAGAGAGCTTGGTTGATTTGTGAGACTGATAGATGTAACAGAGACATAAACAATTTACTCTGTTAAGCTGCACCTGTACTAAGAGAGATACTAAACAAGTGCTTTCTAATTTGCACACTGGCTGAAAGGTGCCTTCCAGGACCGTGGGCTTGTTAACTGCTAGAAGAAGTGACTATACCACTGAGGATTTTTGCCTCTTAAAAGCATGGATGGTCTCTTATCACAGGTTTGTTCCTTTCCTGGATATCCTGTGACTCTACTTGTTTTAAAATGTTTTCTTGGTATTTATTATATGTATCATTTCTAGATATTGGCCTGTGAGGGTGCACCACCCCCAGGGGTTTCTGTGCTGATCCCTGTCCTGGCAGCTCCAGCTCCAAAGGCAGAAGTGATGCTGGGAGGAATGGGGGGCATGCTAGCACTCTGCAGCTGCAGATCCTCCCCACTCCTGCTGCCCATCCGTGAGAGGACCTCTTCCCCTTTGCCCATCATTCTCCTTCAAGATCTGAGTTGACTGTTTGTAATGTTTTTTCTCTACGGGGAGTTTCCTGGTGTTACTGAAAAGTGGCAATGAAAATACATTACCGACAGCATTGGCCTAATCTCACAATAAACGAGGTTTACTTTTGCTCAGCCCTAGATTTTCCCTGTGGTTGTAACTGTTCCATTTTCCATTTCCATACTAAAATTAATCTTTTCAGAGAACTTCATTATCCATGCAATTGAATGAAAAGGAAAAGGAACTGGCTTTCAGTTCATCACTTAGTCTTGAAGATATTTTACTGTCTGCTAGAAAAATATTCTCTTTCAAACAGTACTTACTTTCAGATTCTCTTACTGAAAGATCACACATAGTTAATCTTCTTACAATTCATAAGATGCTTTCTCCATATCTTTTGTACTAATAATAAAGATAAAAAGCTTGCTTTTGTACAAAGCCAGGTTCTGTTACCTTAAGTCAAGTTGAATTTTGGAACTTCCCTGCATTTTTTTAAAGATAGCTTATAATACCTGAAATTATCTAAATTATCCAAATGAAAAGCCTCAAATTTGTCAGGATCTGGAGAGCTAGCTAAGCAGCAATTACTGGATAGGGAAATAAAAGGCTTAAATTTACTTTAGATTACAGATAGGAGCATATTTATAAGCTTGCATAAATATGGCTTTGGTAAGAGAAGAAAGCCAGGGAAGTTGATTCTTGTGGGTTTTGATCCTGTAGCATGCAATTCTCTGTGATCAGGATCAGCCACTAAATGAGACGGAGCATTCCAGGACAAAGCAAGAGTAATTGAAAAAATCCCTCGGGCAAAGCACATCCATGTTTGTTTTTAATAGTAAGAAGTTTTGGTGGCCAACATGAATTAGCAGTTATTGGAGACCTACCTTCAGTTTGTACTAAAGTCCGTCGTCCTTCTGATTTAACAGTTCTTTACAATTAAACCCTTTACTCTGCAAATTCTTCTTCAGCTTTCTTGCCTAGTATAACATAAAATGGTCCTTGTGCTTTGAGTCAAACACTGACAATCTGATGGTGTTCAGAGTTGGAATTCTTATCTACTTTCATACAGAGCTAAAATCCAGCTCTGGGATCATCTCAGCAGAAAACAGCTTATAGGTCAGAATGCACCCATGTGTGTGTGTGTGCATGAATGTGTAAATATTTCCTTACAAGAAAACAAAAGGAGGAACTTGCAAAATAGTGCAGTGAGACAGAAAACTATTCTTATATAAAATGCACAGTAAATTCTGCTAGGGAATTTACAGATAGTATGCCAGACAGCTAAAGAAAACCAGGAAAAAATAAGAAAAAAAAAAGCACACCAAATTCATAATAAAAATAAATTGAGAGAATATACCAAAAAACCACCACCACCACCAAAAACAAAAATAACACCAAACAGAAATAAACCCCAGTCCATCTCCAGTTCTTAATATTGCTCATAGAGCAAAAGATCCAGCACATGAGTTATAGAAGAAAACCATTGTCATTCAACAGCCAAATTCTTATAAGTATTAATAACATTTCCAAATTGAGTTTACTTCATGAGATTCAAAACCAGACCTTTGTATTAATTAAATTTCAGGAATATTTGTTTGATATGGCTGAATACTTTTTTTGTTACTAGTTTTATGATAAAAAGAAGCTTTTTTAAACATGAGTGGTTTATGGGTGTTTTGGATGGGAATATAATAATATGAAATGCTTAGAAAAGCAAAATGATTTTCTTTTTTAAAAAATTGAACAGCAAAGAGTTTCCTTTCTATTTGAAAAAATTCATGCAGCACTATGATATATATGTTGTGGCAACACAGGGAATAAAATTAGAGTGATCACTTGTCAGTAGTGTATAGTAGGACAGTTGAAAGTAAAATTTAACTTCTGCTTGTTAAATGACAGTTCATAGTTTCATCACTTCCTTCATTATGCAATTGCTATTACCTGGTTCTTTGAAGCAGCCTTTATTCATTACTCACCAAATAATTATTATCTACACAGAATTTTAATGGTATCTTGTAAACTTTTACCATATTCAAAGGAGGGTCAATTTCAAACAATTAAAGCTTACAAAACACCACCATCGGCTTTAAAAAAAAGTATGTTCCGTTAAAATACTCACTGGGGCCCAGATAATTCTTGGATTATTGCAGATGAACATTGAAGTGCTATAGATTTAGTAGAATATTTTTTAGCATAGCCTACCATCACCAGAGGGTTTTTTTCATGTATTTATTCATTCTTTCTAACTTTTCATGTCCAAAAATTGTCACCTGAATGAAATGAGGTTGAAAATCTGGCACATAAACAGTGGAACAAGATTTTGGACAGAATCTTGTTTGATTTGGAAACTCACTGGCTTTGCATAGATCGAGCATTAGATTTCCTGAAATATTTAATCTTCCTGAAAGCCACATTTTAGACATGCACTGGTGCCATCTGCAATGCATGAATTCACATTATCTATAATGTACTAACTACTGTGTATAAAGAAACAGAAACCATTAGCAGTTCTCTCTGAAACATTACAGCAATAAATATATTGATTTTTTTCAGAAGTCTGGATGTGCAAACAGAAGCTAGGTTTGTTTTCAGACTTGAGCTCTGCAATGCTTCTACCCTAGACTCAGCTCAGCAACAGACCCCTAAAGGATAAAGCAGGAAGTGGATAAAATCCACACAACTCATCACATCCTAATTTAAGGAAAGTAGACAGAGAGTAGCAACTAGGAAATGTAAACTGGCCCTACAGTGTATCACTGTCTTTGATTTATACAACCAGGGTGAGCTGACCAGGCACTGGCTGATCCAGTAGATGATTATATCCAGTTTTGTTCTAGACAGGGCTTCTTTTGTGTTTCAGCAGCGAGTTTCTCTGTTGCTTCGTATTTGCCTCTGTCAAAGGACAGCACTGTGTTATAAAGGCAGTTATTGTGTCTCCCCACTTCTTGCCATTGCATGCTGGGTTTTACAAACTGTTTATTTCAAATAATGTTCTTCACATTCTTGTGTGAGCAACAAGGGCCTTGGGAGAAGGAAGATATTTTTGTTATGATTTGTTTGTGGTTACATTAAAATTATAGGGTCTCATTCAGAAGTTTAAAGAATTTTCTATATCTGAGTTTATTCAGTCAAACAGAAATTTAAGACTGAACTTCTCTGAATCTTCCCAGGCTCTGAATGAATTTAATCCTGAATGTCATACATACTTAGAAGAATTCACTGTGTAAATAAATGTAAGATCAGAAAGGGAATTATTTCCTTCGGACCTATACCCTGGACCATTCAGCTGTGTTTTGTTACTGAAGTGAACTTTGTTCAAAAGGAATCCAATTAACAGCTTTCAGGACTCCATTTTGGGAACAACCTTATGCCCTTAATTACTGACTACTTTGCTGCTGTTAGTAGTAAGTGCTGCATTTACCTAAGACTGCTTTGAGAGGTTACTGTTTTGGTTATCCCAATGTGGAGCACTACTATGATTTTCTCATCTATGCCCCCTGACACAAGACACTAAAAACCATAGGTGCTGAAACAAAAGTTTAAGTTTAAGCTCAGCTTAAGTTAACAGCAACTCTACTGAAGCTAGGCACATGATTGACTACCTTGCCAAACTGGAGACTAGTAAAGGCTGTAAATAATGGTGGCATTGCATAACTATTTCAAATCATTAGCTTTATGAACTAAAAGTACAAAGAAGCACCTTGAAACAAGATCTAGTTTTGTAGCTTATGTGCTGATGATTTAATTTCCTTAGCCAGTTATCGTGCTCTGTAAGGATAAATATACCCTTAACATATAGTCAGATTTTTAACTCTAGCAGCACGGCAACTCATGCAGGGACCAGTGGCGTCCCTTTAGTAGGAAGCAATTTTCATGTTGTAAGCAGCTAAGATGAAAGCAACGCATAACTCATTTAGGTAGTGCCGCAGACAGGCTCAGGTTAACTACAAAGGGCAGCTCGGCATGTTACCTACAGTCTCCTGAATTCCTTCAGCTGCCTGTCTGCAGCTGGAGAGACTTTCTAAAACTATGGATAAAAATAGAGTTAGACAGTATTCCCAGAACACTTTGTAATGCTTGAAAAGCACTTTAAGAATAGTGGGAGAAAAAAAAAAAAAAAAAAGAAAGATTTTGACAAAAATTGTCTCTGGACTGTTATCTCGCACAGTTTGATGTTTGTGAGTCACTTAAGCTATCTCTACTCTGTCTCATTCAAACTATCTCTTCTGGTACAATAGAAATAGTGATATTTATTTTACAGACTTGGTATAAAACACAAATCAAAGTCATTATATTTTGAATGTCATTCAAGATAGTGTTACATGCCAAATTCGCTTAACGCAAGATGTACGATGGAGTTTAGCTATTTTCCCATTCAATACAGCATACGCTAACCATACATCAAACTTTCTATGGGGTTTTGTGGCAAATACTTACAAACATACAATTCTTTAGCTATGCATATTTTCTGCTACTATTTTAGCAATAAATTAATTGAAATTTCCTGAAGTAGAAGTAGTTTATGTCAAGTAGCTGATAAAGAAACTTTCCAGTTGTTCCGGTAAAGTATGTCTCTCCCATTGTTGTCACTGTTAGTTTACAGCAAAGCTGTGTGGGTTAAGCTCCAACTGCATGTTCAGTCAGGGTTATTACACCACAGAGCACTGAGTCATGACTGGGGCTGATAAAGGCAGATGCTGTACTTTCTGTGCTGAGATTAGTTTACATTTTAATTATGTTTTGACAGTATAGGTGGCCTTTAATTAGCCTTACAGGGCTGCAACAACATGCAAAGGTGGAACCAGCGTACAGTTTCCATCACATGTGGGTTTTCTTTGATACTGCCCCGGCAGCGTTGGGAAGGAACTGCATTCTGCATTCAAGTCATAAGGAAGCAACCCCATTGGGCTCCACGGGGCTCCATTCCTGACAGTCAGACAGTACTTCCTCCTTCCCATTAAGGCGTAAAGGGATGAAAAATGCAATCTAAGCGTCTGTGCAGGTAATTTCTATGCAGACTGTGCTGTGGATAGACGCTGGAGTAGTCACTTGCCTCAGCTGCTAAGTGGCAGTGGGTCAGCAGGTGCAAGCACAGCTAGAAACTTGCAAATATATCAGCAGGAAAACAAGAAGCGCAGCAGAGCTGGTGTGATGGGGCTAAGTATGTGCTGTTACAGATAAGTAACAGTATTTCTTCCTCTGGATCCAGAGACAAAGGAGGTGTGGTGCTCAGAAAGTTTTGCCCTCCTTGACTACTCCTACTGCAATGTGCCTTCATGTTATCTTTTTTCTAGGGGTTGTTTTAATCCTAAATGATCACAGAAGTCCAGCTTCATCCAATCATCCTTACAGACTGCTGCAAAGAGCTCTAAAAGTACCTCAGGATTGTTTTCAGAGAGAGGAATGATTGGCAGTATCTATTACACTGTTATATCCCAGCTTCAGAAATCCCAACCAGCTTAATTAATAAAACCCACTCAAAAACCTTTTCTGTTTTCCGCATGTTCGATGTAAATGTCTCTACCCTTGTACTCATGGGATTTTCCGCCTGAATGATTCTATTATTTGTCTTCCAATAAACTTGTTGAATACATAAAATATAGTTATTTTTGGTAAGGTTCAGGGATTCAGATGGAGATACAACAAAATTATAGGCATGAAATTATTTTCCTTGACATTTTACTACAGCTTAAACTACATTTAATTAGATTGGCTTTAAAGCCAAACAATGTAAGTTAAAAATCCATTTTGTAAAAATCACATTCATTGCATCACTCATTCAGGTAAATTTTGCTGTTATGAAATAATCTGCCATTTGTTGCATGCGTTATTAATAACTCTGGATTTGGGGTGTGATTTTTAACAATCAGTTGCAGTGAGTAAAACCACAGCAGAAATTCCCCAGTGCAACCTAAACTACAAACTAGACAATGGAAATCTGTATCTAGCATTTGTCAAGTTGGACACAAGCCTTCTATTGTCTGGCTGTCTGCACAAAGTTTGTGCTAGGCATGATTCAAAGGCTGTTTGTTACCAACTGGACTATCTGCAAAGCAGATTCTTTTTAAAGTATGCCTTAAAATTTAAATAAGAAATGTGACTGAATTGAAAACAACACTGTGTTTACATGAAAGGTTTGTAACAATGCAAGTTACAACCCTTTTCAAAGTGCAGTAGTTGCCAATTAAAACAAAAATTCGGTATGTTCAAAACACCAAATGGTTTTCATTCTGAGAATGAACTGATACATTAAATGAGAGAGAAACTACACAAACAACTTCTGCTCTCCTAAAATCCTGTAAACTAGCTAATGCAGAAGAGCTACAACAGTCTGACAGGAAATATGCAGCCAGTCAGTGCACTGAAGGCTATACAAGGACTTACCTCTCCCATCTTGCACAGTGTTTCTTGTAGGACATAAAAAGGCTGAGTGAGAGAGACCAGTATGATGGAAAGCACAAATCTTTTTACATTCATGCTGATATCTATGTAAGAGAAAAATATTTGGAATACCTCTAAGGAAAACAGGAGAGTGCTTTTCTTCAGTTGTCAAAAAAGTTGAACAGTAGCCCCCTAAAAATAGAGAAAGATGAATTACTGGAAAGGGAATACATCATGCTGACGGGGGAAAGTATCTATAGGAAAAATCTGTACAATGACAGAAATAAACCCCCACATAATTAGCATATACATTCACTTGGACTTGACAATTGAAACAACATCAAACTCAAAAAGAACATGAAAAAAACAAAGGCAATCTTGTTGCCTAATGAGAGAATGTCCAGTCAGGTATCAGAAAAAACAGGGAAGATTTTCATTTGTTATTTATGCAAGAATTATGAACCAATGATAGATGAAACCTTCAAAGATCTTTTATTCTCTCTCATACACTCTTTTCTATACCCACTGTCCCCACACAGAAAACACAGCTAACCCTACTGACAAAATGGGAAGAAAGCCTGCTTTAAAATAACCTGTTGACATATGGAGAACGATGGAAACAAATGCTGCTGAGAAGTAAGCAGAAGGAACATCTGAAATGAATCATTTGAAAGCTGAGCATATGTAGGTGGATCTGGCCAAATTAGACTTTGCTAAAGGGGAAAAAAAAAACCTTTGGGAAAATAAAGGAGAAAGTAGAATGAGATAATTGTTAGGAAAGATAGTAATGTAATACTTAAGAAGAATGGGAATACTTCAGCTTACAAAGCAAAAGGCAGAATGTATGTAGGCAGAATAAAATCTTCATCTGGGCAAAAAATCTACTAACTCTTTGTCTTGATTTAATTGCAATTCTATTAGAAAGCACATCCCAGTTATCCAGGATATCCATATCCCATTAAAAAATATCCCAGTTAAGCTTAGGCACACTGTTTACAATGTGTATAGACTTACAAAAGGATTTACAATACCTGTCATTTGCCAAAGATGTAAATTCAAAACATATTGTGTTGTATACAGGAATCATTTAGTCACCTGTGGTATTAGTTTGACTAGGTGATTGCTCATTATAGCATTTCCTGGTTGCATATCACAATTAACTTCTTGAATGGCTGAACCCCCCCCAGTGCCTTCACCATCAGCACAGCAGTACTGTGTTTGACTACAGGTAAAAAGATTTCCCTTCTGCAGTAAACTCTCCAATAAATTGCAAGAAAACTGACCTAATTTTAGTTTCTAAAAATTCTTTTTAAGTTATTCAGAAAAAAAAAAAATTGTCTGAGTATATATAGACATTGATATATTGATATATTGATATGTTGGGTTTTTTTTTTTTTCCGTACAAAATTTACTCACAAGGTATCAACTAATATTAAATTTATTAGAAGGAAAGACACAGGATTTCATAATGTTTTTGTTCAGTTTAACTTAAGTGAGTATTTTTTTTTGCTTGAAGAGATTAGGTCACCTTCAAATAAACTGCAAAATAATTCACCAGTTTGAAGCAGCAGATCAGTGCAAATGACACAACTACAGAACCTCGTAAGAATCCAGTTTGAATCACTGCATCTGGTTTCCAGAATAGTGTACTCTGAAAAGCAGTAAGATTCTCTTTATACAGTTATTTCTCATAAGTTCTCTAAACTTTGTTTTGTACATTCCTTTCCTACTGGTCCTAAACATTTATTGTTGTAATAATGTCTTATGACTGTAATTTATGCCTCCAGGAAAGCCAAGATCACATTAATCAACATAATTTCAAAGAGGTTCTCTTTATATCAGGTATATGAAATCTTTACAAAATGTTTACTAGCAAGACAAAGATGAATAAGTATATTGTCTATCTGTTTAAACATTGATCGGAAAGTAGCTACCTTCTAACTTGTTAATAAAAAGTACTCTGAAAGATATAAAAACACTTGCAATTTAAAAGCATTACCCAAAGCTGTAATTTTTTTTTACTCTTTATATATATAGCCAGCATAAGACACCAAACAAAACTCTATGAAATGGATGGAATTAACTCTCATTTTCCAGACATAAGTATCTCCTGCACCCCTCATCTTTTCTGACATCTTGAAATGTAGAATTTTTATCTAGTGGACTCTTGAACTCTGCTATCTGCCAAGAAGAAATTTGGTCCTTTGAGTTTTCTTTCATTCTAGAATAAAATATCTAGATGTTATCTAGATAGAGTCACATCCTAATCCACCCTTTGGAAATCTAGATAACAGATTTCAGAAAGGTGTCTGGTGCCAATTTTGTTATTACGATGTGAATTATAACCATCTGAACCATCTGCACCAGTTATAAATCCTAAATATCAGATATTCTTTTTCTTTGAGACTTTTCTTTCACCTGCAGTGTCTCATAAGTTTAAAGCGCATCATTTTTGTCAAGCCCGTCTGTGAAATGAAGAAGTTATTCAACACATGCATTAACTCCTACTTCAAAATATCCAGGACGTGTCACATCACCTAATTTTTTTGTAAAGTGAGTTGCACTTTTGCAGCGTGATAGTTGTAAGACTTCCCATTTAGACTGGATTTTCCATGTTTAATGTAGTCTTTGATCCAATAAAAAGTATTGTTCATCTTGGTGGTCTGCAGGAGGATTTTCAAAGACCTCTGCCTTGCAGCAGGAGTAGGCTTCTACAAAGCTGCAACTAGACCTTGCTCAGCATTGTTCGTAATGATTGATTCAGCGTATTTCAAAGCCATGTTGGCTTCAGTAGGAACGCATATTCATTCTCGACAAAAATCTGTGCAAATGAAGCTTTTTTTTTTCCCACAGAGGATCATTCAGATGATCATAGATCATTGTCTTGAATAAGTATTACGGTCATTAACTTGCTTCTAAACATCTGCATCACAGATTTGGTAGATCACAGGAGACAGTGACTACCTAAGTCTTCTAGAACGAACCTGAGTTTGCTGGATACTTTCACATGCACATGATACCAAGGCTTAGGTATGTATTACCTCCTGAAAAATCCTGCATGTCTACAAAACTCCATTCAAAATCACTACCACTGCACAGACATGTAGCAGCATTTTTAAAATGAGTAATGTAGGGAATGACTGAGAGTAGACAGCAGTCAGACCAAAGCCAGTTCCATGGTGTAATACTTTGTTCAGAAGTAGAGATGACAAATAACAAAAATTCATATAAGCTTAAATAAGTTAATGATGTGTCCTCTACTGCTAAATGATAGTTTCCAAACCTCCAAATTTACTCCTTTTTAAAAAAAATAAAATAGCTTTTCTTATTTCTTGAACAGGCAGCACTGATTTCTCTGTCCCAGATGGAGCATTAAGACATTCAACATGGTGTTGGACTGCTTTGAAAAGTACTTTTTAAGTTGAACAATATGTCTAAAAATTTAAGCTCTCCTGAAACTGGGGCTATATAAGTCATATCTGTTCAAGGAAATACTAGCTTGCAAACCAGCTTTGCTTGTGGAATTTTTGTGGGATGATACTCAACATGCTCACTCTGGAAGAGAGTTTGGACCAGGGCTGCTCCAGAATATTTTAGTGTGGTGAATTCTCAATGACTGGTTTGTCGGTTGTATCTGTTGCATTATTTCTGATTAATATGGTTTCCCAGCAATATTTACTGTTCTTTTACTAACTTACTACGTGAGCATCTCATTTTAAGTCTTCAGAGTAAATTTTTATACCCAAGAAATTATTTTCTCTTATCTTTCCCCGGACTTTATCAATAGGCATAGAGTTTTTCTCATTCAGTATTGTTACTTCTCTTTGATATTAATTTGTTTCTTTTGCTATTTTATTATGGCATAAATAGTACAAGGTAGCATCACACTGTTATGATGCCTACTGTAAAAATATACTGTCACAATTCCTAATCTAAATTGGTTTTGATATAAAAAGAACAAAGGCAGAGTGTAGAAAAAGTTATCTAAAAAATAAAAGCGAATTTCATGATTTATACACATTTGCAAGTGTGGACGGACGGACTTCTGATGTCTCCTTGTGGTTGCAAGGAAAGAGGTGAAAAATATGAAGGGATAGAGAAGGGAATTGAGGTCCTGGAGAGTGGGAAGCAGAGTGGACAGAATGAATGAGACTGAGAAGCTGAAATCTGAGGAGAAGACACATCCAACAACCAAGGTCAGTGGCACAAACGTTGAAAAAATACAGAGGTTTTTCATGCCCAGAGGCACTAAACCATGACATAGCTATGCAATGCTACATTTGCAATTCAAATGGAAGGATCTTTTCCAGTAATGTGAACTGACAATATGTGCAACGAGTGACTGGTAAGCAGAAACATGTCTATTTATTCTCTACAGTGTAGCCCCCATATTGATGTCATCCTTCAGCTTTCTCAGTGAAAGCAAAACCATGCAGCTGATGCTCTGTGTCCTGCATTCTCATGGTTTGTCTGTATCTTGGTAGGATACTCACCAAAACTTCTTGCATTCCTTGTGGTTCTGCTTTTGAGACATTGTGCTGTTAATGTTTCATCCAGGAATTTTTTTTATAAATCTCTCACATACTTTCAGCAGATGCTTGTGTACATTGGCTGGCTCCCTAGAATAGTTTTAAACATGTTCCATTTGAAGGGCATCTCCTTACCACTTAAAATGTGTCCTGTAACAATAAAATTGCAATCTCAACTCTTACCTTCCTAAAGCATCAAATATTTATCTCACTTTATTGATGAGTAAATCCCAAAAGGGCAGCTCTATAAGGCCCACTAGCTCTGGAATTATTTAAGAGATCAATAATATAACATTGGTGGCTAAGATCTGCCACCTTACTTTGCAATTAAAATGCTTGTTTCAAATTTGTTCTTCCTGGTTAGATGTAATTGAACTACAGTTATTGCGTGATAGCAATCTGGAAACCTTCCAGCTTTCACTCATCCATTGGAAGACTAATTATATTGTATTAAAAGACATATTTAAGTAATGCTAAATGGGCATCTATGAAGTCTGTCATCATTATCAGAGTTCATATTTCATATTAAGTGTTTAACCCCTTTCCATTGTTTGTCAAAATCAAACACATGAACAAAACAGGCTGCTGTCCTATGATTCATTCCCTCTCAAATGAACCCATAGAAATGCCAGCATGCAGGTTAGTTCAGCAAACATCCCTTCTGGCAACAGCCAGCCTCCCCCCGATATCTCCGCTTTTACTCATAAAATGCTTTGTTCATTCACAGCTTTTTGGATGCAGTTATTTAAATTACACCAAGTCGATTGCCAGTGGGTTGGCAGCTCATCTACCTTCTTGCAGAGGTCTGCCAGGCTCTCTCCAGGGGAGTGATACTGCCTTGCAGTATTAATAGCTCAAGGCTTCTAGGGCTGAGGCATGGAGCAAGAGAAATCTGCAGGAAAATGGTAGGTTGTCCATGAGTTATCTTGCAGGTGGAAGGCAGATGAATCATGGTCCATACTGTGATTATGATTACTTTCACAACTTCCTGTGAACAAGACTTGAGATATAACCTAAAGAGCCCTAGATGATCTCTGATGCAGATGGATACAAGTAGACAACCAGAATAATATTAGACCACACTGCAGCCAGGACTTTGGAGCACCCTCAAAATGATCAGTCTTACTGCTATGTGCTGTCCAGCTCACGCTCCCATTTCCTGTTTTATTGAGGAGCATCTGGGAAAGTGGCCAGGAACAAGCTGGTTTCTCCAAAAGAGACATTCAAGGAACTCACTCTGGATGCCAGCTTCCTCAAGGGCTCCTGAGATGCAGACAGGAAGAGGGTTGAAGGTTGCATACCTTGCTGCAGCCCTCTCCCACATAACATCTTTCCTGAAGGCTCCACAGCCCCCTCTCAGAGTCTGTCAAAATGTGTACTCATCACATTCCTTTTTTGGGGGTAGTGCCCCCAGGAAAGATCTGTAGGAGTCCTAAAACTAAACCATTCATCAGAGGACTTTTAAAATCCAAATTACATGGAAATGAAAGGGCTGAATCTCAGAAATTCCAAGCCCGAGTAGAAAGCATGGAGCTGTTGATGCTTCAGCATCCTCTGCAAATCCTTTCCACGGTAGCCCTGTTCATGGGGGAGCCATGTTTGAGCAGACCCCACATTGCTCTTGCTCCATTTCCCCAGTGGCAGTGAACCTGGGTGCATATGCACAGCCCAGCCATAGCCATGAGAAGTCTCCCGGCCACATTAGCTGCAGGACATCACCTTTCAAAGAAACTCACATAAAAGTTAACTTGCAATGAAATCTGTAACCACTAATCAATCTCCCACTTCAGGTGCTCCATTTGAACATATTTAAGGTCTACTGCACCTACCATGATGAAACTTTTTTTTAAAAAAAGCTGTCGAAAAGGTATCTCTGAATATGATCAGACCTTAAGAAGTGTCATAATTGAAGGTGTTTATTACAGAGCTAAAACACCTCAATCAAGAATAATTTTTTTCCTATGTTGAGGTTGTACTTTCAGAGTTTGCCAGCTGCCTTATCCTGGGAAAACACGTCTCCTGGCTAGTAGGGAGTAATTGCTTCACTTAAGCCCTTTGGTGGCTTTGTGAACTGTGGTCCAGGTCTCTTACTGAAAGCAGAGTGTGGAAGTCATGGCAGTGACTGCACCACTACTCATTTATTCACAGCAGCCCCTTCAAACAGAGACAAGTTAATACATTATGCTCATGCTAGAAATCCAGGGTTACTCACAACAAGGTCTAGTAATGCAGCCTGGAAAGGATGCACATGTGGATCTCACTAGCTGGAGGAGGTGAGTTTCCTGCAAGCCTAATTAAAGGAAAAGAAATCACATGATGTGATACATATTACACTTGTGCTCTATGAAACAAGAAAACCCGCTGGCTTTGTACTCAGCTTGGAGAATGATGTGTGTGAGCAGAAACAACTGTGCTGCAGCTCCTCAGCGTCTGTTCACCAGGACTCTGTTCAACAGAAGATGATAACAAGCTAATAGGTATTTCCTGCTTAACAATTACATGAATAAAAAGCAGAGCAGCACATGCCAGACATCAGCAAAATGTGGCTATCTCCAAGCCAGGGAAATACACTCTAGTAACAGATCATAAAGCAAACACAGGAGTAGCAATACGGGTGACCAGAGAGAGACAAAAGCTTGTGAAAGTAACAGAGACACTTTGCATATTTGCGTTGACAGTCAACTTTCAAGATGGCCACTACCTCCCCTGCAGCTATCAAACCAGCAGATTGAAAACCTAGCTCAGGAAAACACCCAGGGTGGGGTTTTTTTTTTCAGGGAAAAGGGCTATTATGAGATACTCCAAGTCCATCTGACTACAGATAGGAGAAAACAGCTGCATCAAGAAAAACAAGTAGCTTTCTCTCATCACCAAACTGATTGGCCCAGCACATGCTGTAATAGCATAGCAGTTCTACCATCATGATTTATGTTTTGCATTTTCTCTACATCAAAGAAGTATTTTAAGAGGTAACACTTGCTGGAGTGAAAGCTGCCAGAGTACTGAGTCCTCTGCCTTGAACTAACACTAACTGAAGCTGTAGTGGAACCTAAAGCAGTGTTTTTGAGAGATGCGAGTTGCTCTTATGGCTGCCCAGTGAAAATGTTTGGGATGTTAAATGTCATTAATTTGCTGCTGCTTAAAATTCTGCAAAAAGGCAGAGGGAAGGTGTCAGGTAGGGATGGGGGAAATATCACTGCCCTGACACTGCCATGTAGGGAGAAGGGAAAGCTCTTTCAGAGTGTGAATAGCCTCAGATAAAAAAGTTTGAACACTTCATTTCAGGAGACTAAAAATAAATATTTTGGTATTTAATTTTGTAATGGCCTATTTCCTTTTGAAAGAAACATATATCTTATGGAAAAGAAAAATATGTGGAGCACATCAGTAGGAAACCCAAGCAGTGTTACAAAACATTTCAGTTAGAACTGGAAAAAAAAATAAATTATTATGCACCTTTACATTGACATGCCTGAAGTGATAATGGCTATTAATTTTGCTTGAGGAAAAAAAGAAAAAGTCCTAAATATTTTTCAAGTTAAGCTCAATTGGAAAAATTCTCTCAATCATTTCCTTCCAATTTAGCTAAAAATCTACTGATTGCCTGATTTAAATGGAGACCTGAACAACTGAGCATAACGACATGTCATCCAAGATGTGCACATTCAGAAGAGAACTGCTGGCTTTCCCCATTTTTTTTTGTACCTGACCTTTACCAGCAAAAAAAGCCAGCAGACCTTACAGCCTCCTCAGTGCATTGAAAGAGCATCCCGGCTCCCCAGAAAAGCCCAGGGACATGACTCAATCCAGGAAGCTTCATCCCT
>JAAGNO010009259.1:133585-149416 GCA_033439905.1 Ceryle rudis | reverse complement strand
TCCTGCTCTGGCAGGGGGGTTGGACTCGAAGATCTCCAAGGTCCCTTCCAACCCCTGACATCCTGTGATCCTGTGATTCTCCATAGCTCAGGCTGTCTCTTTCCAACCCCTTTTCAGGTGGCCACATCATGAAAAGGGGCTACTGCTGGAGGAAGCATGTCCCTATGCCTTAGCCTGGGCAGCAGATGCACACCTTGCATGTTCCCTCCTCAAAAGCTGCGATTGACAAAACCTCAAGCTGAATGTTTATGTTCAATAGATACATCATGACAATGTATACAATCATGCAAGTACAACAAACTCTTTAACAAGTAAACTTAAAATTACTTAAAGATTCTGGACATTTTGCATACAGCAAAGGTAACTAAAGCTGTTCTCTGCCATTTCTAAAGATGTATATCCATTATTGTACTCTTGTGGTCATTATAGTCTCTCATTTGTCAGAATTAAGCACATTGCATTGTGGTCTTATTTGAGTTCATTGCCCAACCTGACCGTCTTTGTGTCCTTCTGCTGCTCTATCCTATTTCTCTTTCCCATCACTCACCAAAATATGCTACCATGGGATGCAAACAGGTTAAAATATTTAAACGCTCCACCCCAAATTGCAGATGCCTCCAACAAGATCATTTAACTACAATGACAGCTGAACACTGAGGAAAAACAAATAAAGATGTCAGTCTTTGGCTTCTGCAGGAAACAAGAAACATTCGCTGCTTTCATTTCTGAGGATTGGAAAACATTCTCAAATATTTTTGAAAGAAAGGCTGTTATTTCTTGGAAGGTGGTATTGTCAGGAGACTGATTGTGCTTAGGGAAATCTCATGGAAGGACATACTGCCTGATGGTGAGATGCCATCCAGCCGACAACACCTCACTGCCAGTTATTTAGGAACATTTAAAACTACAAATGGGATTTCCCCAAGTGCCCTGTTGGCTGATAACCTCTTCTTTGGTGCTGTCAAAGTGTGTAAGTGTCTCAGTTTTATCAGCAAAGCCCCATGAGTCTGAATTTCCTGCTGCTGCACACAAGAAACTGCCTCATGCTGTGACAGCACTGAGAAGCCAGGTGGGTGGCCACCTCAGCCTGACATCTGTTTGAGGTATATCATGCTCTTCCTCCCAGTACTGGGCAACTCAGTACCACATGAACTGGTCTTCCAGAATGGAAGACTGCTCCCCTTCCCTTCTACATAATACTCTGCATTTGAAGGTTTAGAGCATTCACCTGAAGCACAGGAGGCACAAAGACATTACTTTGTAATACAGGCATAAGTACTAATTGGAATAATCATTAGTATCTAAGTTTATTTCATCTCACATAAGAGCTGTCCTCCCAGGTACAGATTCCTATGGATCTTAACAGAAGATAGTTATAATGAGTGTATAATTAATCCATGCAAAATGAAAGAGGGGCTACAACCTGCACAGCTACAGCCCAGCAGTTATGCAACAGCAAAGGACAGTGGGGACCACTGAAGGAAAAGGAATTTGATTTGAACTTGAATTCTTTTAAGGAAAGGATAGAAATCATTTTTGGAACAGGAGACGGTGAAGGAGAAGATCTTGCATGGTTGAGCTGTTTGCAAGTTGCTGCCATAGTTCAAATAGCAAGGCCAAAGTGTTTCTGAGGAGCTAGCCCAAAACATAATTCTGCTTAATTTTTTTTTTTTTTTCAGTAGAAATGTCTAGTTTACCAATATCAAAGATTTTTAGCTGCAAGGCTCTAAAAAAAAAAAAAGCCTAAGAAGGCTCTAAAGAAGATCCTAACTTGTTTTTGAACTAGTGATGGTGACATCATTTCATTTTCCAAGTTATCTTAATGTGATGTCTGCAGCATGAATTCTTCCCTTTCTCTAACAATCTAAAGTACAAAAAGTGACAAGCAAGGTTTAACCCATATGGCATGGAGTAGCAAAATGTCACAGTACTGTAATATTTGTTATCATGGACATGTCATCTCTTACTAAGCCAATTTTTTTTTCTGTTTTCTTCTACTGCTTTTTTGCCTCTCTGGTATGTGACAAAGAAATAAAGAGAGTTAGAGCAATGATTGTCTATAAGTTTCTTTCCTTTCTAGTTTAAAACAAGAACAACTTTATTTTACTTTCTTTCTAGCTCAGAATACTAGCCTTAGTTTCAACTACTTTGTCTGGCTACTCTACAGTCATCTAAATATCTACTAAGACAAACAATTTTATTTTAATTATTTTAGAGCTTAAACTTTATTTTAATAAAGAGTATGGTTTAGCTCCTCTTTTTCCACATAAATCAATTGTTATAGATTCCAAGTTTAGTTTTAATGAGTATTTTTATTTTTGCAAATACCATGGTAAAAGCAACTCGGATATCAGAAACTGCATTCTGTTTCATTACCTTACAAACGCCAACAGTGCATATGGAAGTTCCATAAACTGCTAGCATTATGGCATTCGTCTGTAATGGGCTGCCTAGTAAACACAACTTGTGTGTATTTTACTTTCTGAAGTCAGGTGAATTTCTTTCATCTCAATTCAGACATGATTTTCTGTAAATAACTCTGACGTTCCTGAGAGAGAAATTTCAAAACAAGTCGCAAACACAAGAGTGTTAATATTAAAAATCTTAAATAAAGATGTTCATAGCATGTGGAACCCACTTTAACATAAAGACATGTAACTTCTTTCTTTTTTGAGGGAAAGTGACTTGCCAGCACTGGTAGGTCAGGAGGCAGTAGATCTGACATGTTCCATAGTGTACCTGTTGCACATGCACTCACAGTAGCTATTTGTCCATATGTTTAACAGCACAGGCTGCTGAAATCCAGAAAACTTGTGCACTTCAGAGGTCTAGAGAAGGATATATTTTTTTTTACACATAAAAATTGCTTTGATGTTTTCATTGCCTACAAAGACAAGATTAATCTCACTACTAAACCAGGGGATGAATTGCTGAAATGAAGTTGTTCAAGTATGGGAATTAGAAACTGAAAATACATGTAAGGATATGTTTGCTGGAAGGAGAAAAATGCCAGTAAAACATCAAGCTGGGGGCATTAAATATTGCTTTATGATAAAGAATCTAAAACAAATACTCCTTCATTTAATCTCTTTCTCCTTTTCCAACATTTATACAACTTTGCCTGACCTTAAAGGACAAGAAACAAAAGGCAGGGAATAAGAAACATCTCTGAGTTAGGATAACAATGCAGATGCTATAGTTCAACTATTGGAAAAGACACATGGTGAGTAAGAGATACAGTCTGATGGGAAAGAGAAGAAAAAGATGAGTCAACTTTCTAGGTGTCTGTGTGAGATCCTTCAAGTGATAGGTGCTTTATCTAACACCATTATAATACATATTCACTCTTTGTTTCAGGTGCCCATTTAATTATAATAGAATAATGTATCTTAGTAGTTATTGAATAGACATGGGGGTGGTTTCAAAAGACAGTAATTTTAATTAATCCAAAGGTGTTAAATGGTTCTCAAGAGAATGAGAAGTTAACTCATCTCTAGGGGTTTGGGAGGGGATTGAGGAAGCAGAGCACTGAGAACTGAGGGAGGTTTCCTGAAGTCAGGCTGTGGACGCTTTGAAACTTAATAGTCCAGATATACCTCAGTTCTTTTTGGAAGCTGTTGTTCATGCTTGACCTACATTGTGAACACAAGCCTCTTCACCCTGTTAGTTTCATCAGAGCATATAGAGTTTGAACTTCTAAAAGAAAACAGACATTTTAAAATTAGTGTTAGTGGCAAGGCAAGGCAGCTAACATGGGTGCTGGCCAAGGGAGGGTGCAGCTGCAGCCACAAGTTCCGGGGAGAGTCTGTTCTCCTGTCGTGAGAACAAGCACATGGAAAGGGATATATAGAGATGAAGGGAGTAAAGTGATGAGAAGGAAGAAAATTGTAAGAAAGACATAAAGAGGGAAATTGGGAGGATCAGACCATGTTGTCATTATTTTAATTACACTTATTATGATAATAGCAAAATTAATTGGCAGTGCATGCAACTCATGGAGACTGGATCGGCCTATCCCTAGAGACAATGAAGCATCTGAAGAAAAAGGTACATGCAGTTTTATAGTGCTCAAATAAGACGACACAAATTGCCTAAAAATATGAGGTTGGAAAATTACATAGGTTTTTGATGCAGAAAAAAAAATAAAAAACAATTACAGTATGCAAGTCATTTGTGAAAAGATGGGAAGCAAATTAACCCATTTTCCATAGTATTGGACAGACCTGCTCTGAGACATGTTTCTGTACTTTGGCAAGCTTTGGTGAGCAGGTACTTCTTGCAGCCTGTTGCCTACAGTTGTAGGATGCTTACACTATGACCCTGTGTATCCTTCAGCCAGTGCTCCTCCACCATATGAAATGTTCAAGGTGGTTTTGAATGAACACGATTTCATGACAGTAGCAATAGGAATAAAACTAATTACGTCTTTTTGATGGTAGGACCTACTTTAAGATAATTTGCAACAAGCTCTCTAAGGAAATTTTCCCCTTTGAAGTGCTTCTTACTGCAGGCTTCCCTTTTGAAGTAACTCCCCCTTTGGATTGCTTTTGAAGTGCTACTTTTCCTTTTCTTAGGTCTTCTTTGGGTTCTGCTTTGTTGCACCTTTCACACTGGAGGTTCATAGCTGAAGATTAGTGGGTAGAAAAGGAGACTTTTGATCTAGACTAGTTTCTCTCTCCCACCATAAGAGGAAGGCCTGCTTGTCTCTCACCAGAAGTAGCCATACAGGGAGAATTAAGAAAGCTACTGCAATTCATTCATCTCTTCACTGGCACCAGCTTCATGTATAAACTGGACACCATCCAGACTGAGATGCAGAAATGTAGCCAGCTGTCTAAAATTCCTGTTTTGCATGAGTACAGAACAAACCTTTTTTGTTTTTCTTTCTCTCACCAGCTTAGATATCTGGCCTTCTCCTCTCCTTCCCTGCATGGTATAAATCTCCACATGGAAAGCCCTCAATTCATTAAGCCATTAGCTGTGATGGACAGTTTGGAAACAACACTTTACTTGGGCAGTGAGACATAACCACCACTAGATAAGTATCAACTTCCACACCTTCATCTTGACCTGAGCGTTTGCAAATGCTGTGAGCAGAGAAAGAGGAAGAAAAGGTTTGAGGCTGCGGGAGTTTTTAGATCAGATAAAGTTGAGATAAGTATGGGGTAAGGAGTCACTCACTAAACACCTTAGGAGAAGGTGCTGTTTCTTCTACCTTAATAGAAACACAAGAGGTTTACCATTGACCTGAGAGAAGCTTCTCTATTCCTTCAAAGCGTCCTGTCAATACCTCACTACATGCTGTTGCAGTGGCCCACAATATTTATGTCATACTGCAATGGATATCCCACCGCCATCCCAGCCTTTTGGCCCCAGTGGTCTCCGTAATTTGGAAACCACCTTTCTGTCTCCAGGTGAGATGTCTCAGTGTGAAGTTTTGAAGCCTGTATCTATATACATGTCCCAGAGTAGCAACCAGATGTATGAATTTCTGCTTCCTTCCATGACCAGACACTGAAGCTGACATGGAGCTGGAAGCACTTGACACTGTTACGACCCTGGGGCCAGGGGCAACAGAGCATTTTTGATGTGGCCAGAGATACTTCTGAGGGAGCATGTGAAGGCAGTTCCTCATAGCTGTGCTCCCTCCCTGAGTTACATCTGTAAAGTCAGAGCAGATAAGAAGGCATAGATGCTACAGTGGGATAGATAGTGAGTAGCTGTACTCTCAAGGCATTACTTCCCTTCCTCTTTCTCGAAGCCCGTACAGCAGCACTGCTGAGCTGTACCTCTCTCTTCTTAATGTGGGCATCAGAGGTACTGACCGTCTTAATGTGGACACAGACACTGTACCCACAACCACACACTGTTATGAGTGACAGATCTATTCTGCTGGTGGTCCAGAAGGACATGCTTAACTAGGGAAGTAGACCAACACTGCTGACATCAGGCACTTTGCAAGCCACCCAGCAAACAAGTCTGAAATAGAAATGTATTTAAGGACCAGGATATAAGTGCTTTTTGAAAAAGGTCAACTGACGGCCTGGCAAAACAGCAGGTGAGTCGGGGAGTCTTTAACAGTGCTTTCCCCGAGTAATTTAGGGGAGATGAAATCAGGCACAGTAGTCTAGATTGCTGGTGTAATAACATGAAAACTGCATAGCTAGCTAACATTAATTTAAGAATGCTGTGCTGTCAAAAGCAGATTTTTTAAAACCTAGAAAGTGTTTGCATTTTAACAGGGTCATAGTTGAAACAGAAACAAATGTGCCCTACGAGCAGATCAGTCCAAAAGAAATGAGAGTGGGAAATTTTTTTGGCTCTGCAAAAAATCAGGTTAAATTAAATCAGAATATCTGAAAATACTGAAACGAATGGTGAAGAGACAGTTTAAGCATTATTTAAAATAATATGAGATCAACGAAATACTGTCATCCTCATTATCATACTAGTAAAATATGGCAATACTGGAGCCTTTCAACACAGAAGGATGCTGACAGCACCACATTGTGCCTCAGTGTAGGCAGTTTTCCTTTTTTTTGATATTCTGGTATCTTCCATAACTCAGAATTGAGAATCTTCCAGTTCATCTTGCTAGTGATTGTATTTAGCACCAATGTAAAATTGCAGATAAGTTGTATCTTTCTACCACTGTAATGCCTGGTAATGCTAATGCAAAGCATAGAAAGTTTAATCATTCAAACTCATGTATTTTAACTCAAGCTTTGGTTTCATGTTACATTTTTCCCAATACTAGCACTAGTGTGAGGAGACTATTCCCTCCCTGTTCCCATTCCTGTCTTCATACATCCTCACTGGGCTGAATTAAGTGTTTGAGGGTCCACAAGGAGGTCAGTGAAGTGATCTAATGGTTTTGGGTCGGGTGAGTGTGGAAAACGTATCACTCAGGCACTGTCGCCAGAAAAAAACTTCATATGAATCCATAGCCTCAGAGATTATTCAACACTTTTCATCAGCATTTGTCAAGCAAGGATACATGTGTGTATTTTAAATGAATTATCTATTGACAATGAAATGATAACACTTTCTGGGCCACCCAGGGTGAGGTATAGTTTCAAAAGATTTTTTGCATATCAAAAGCTAACATTGTATCAAGCAGCTTTTCACTAACAAGAGGATCATAAATTGATGGCCTAATTAAGCTAATTATCAGTCTTCAGGCTGCAGGAAATCCCCAGTGTGGCATTTACACTTGGGCGAATTCCCAGGGAGAGGATGGGTTCACAGGGCTTTGCCCTGAGTATAGGAGCTTGACATTAGATGGATGAGGCTGCTTGGGAGGATGGACGCATGTGCCTCTGGGCTGGCACACAGCCTGCTGCGTGGGGGAAAGCAGGTTTCACTACCCTCCATCCTGTGCCCACCACCACGCTCCTCCTCCCTTCCCCAGCCATGGTACCTGCCAGATGTCCTGACAAGCCAAATGACTTCACTGAAACCTCAGGCAAGTTTACCTCCCTTACCTCCTTCTGGGATTAGTATTCTGCAGATTCAGTGAGTTAAATCAGCTCATGAAAGGCTTCAGCAAGGTTCAGAGCTGGTGCAAGGGAAGCACAGATGAGTGGCGAGGGGCAAGCATGGGGTATGAGGTCAGAGAAGGATTTGCCCTTTCGTTCTTTGCACGTGTTCTCCAAATCTGTCAGGCTTTTAAAAAACATTTATAGTGTAGCAGAACAAAACTTGTTTTATTTTTTTGCCTCAGCAGGATAACCTGTAAAATGCTTGGATGTTGTCCTGCACCAGGATCAATGTGCAAAGAGGAATTCCTTTGGGAGTGCTTCATACTCCATGCAAGCCTTGTCTACTCGAGGATTTTCCTGCCACTGAGCTGTGAGGACCTCCTCAGAGATCTCTAACACTATCAACCAAGTTGTGGGGTGCAAGGCCTCACTGGAAGACTTAAACAAGCTCAGTGGCATGACAGGGATGAATAGTGACCTCAAGCATTGGGATTCACCTACCCACTTGTGATACCCCCATATTAGCTGACAAGTTGCTCAAAGTACTGCTGTTGTCCCTCTTACATGCTGTCTTTTATGTTACTGGTACAAGTAATTACTGATAGAAGTAGTGCTAGAGCAGTAACAGCAGTAGGAAGAGTGACTGTAAATCTTTCTGACTTACTAGGTAGAACACACTACCCCTAAATTGAGCCCATTTGGGGTTAAACGCCTGATCTGTGCTGATCGCCTCAGCTGCCCCAGCCACTGGATGCTGCAGCGCCATGGGCTCTTCCAATAACTACCAAGGGACCTGAGGAGCAGGTCAAATTAGATACCTGTCAGAAGTGCCAGAGATCATTTCCTGCTGATTCTCACATGTATTTCCATTCTGCATATTCAAAATTTCTACACTGCAACACAGGAAAGGATAACGCAGAACAAACTACATCTTATTCCTTTTATGATCATTGACACAAAAACTAAACCAAGTTATGGTCATCACTTGGATATGGGCATCTAAGCCCTAGATAGAGAGTTTCAAAGCAAACCAAAAAGATCCTGAATCTTTTTCTGATGATGAAATTATTTGACTTTATGAATTCCAGATATTTCACAAAGTAGTTCAAAAATATATTTGTTATTTGTCTCAAGTTACTGTGCATCAGCCAGGAGCTGACACAAACCCTGAGACACATCACTCACCCTGGCCAGAAAAAGCTGCAGAACAAACAGCAGAGCTCATAAACCATATGCATTGGGCTCTGGCCAAACAGTGACTGTGATAAGGGAGGTGACTGAGCGGGAAAATAAGTTTGATTAACTTTATCAGCAGGAAGGTGAGGAGTGGAAAATCCCTAAGTAGGAGAACAAAGGGGCAGAGGTGATAGAGCAGTAGTCTGAAGAGCAAGGCAGCTTTGGGCAAAATGGAGGAATAAAAGCGCATGCCTTCCAGTTGAGGGTTTTTCTCCTATTCACCATCAGCAAAGAAACAGAAAACTAGCTGGAGGGGAGAAGACTCCAGGAAGAGGGCAAGAAGCGAGAGTCTGTGTGCTTCAGGGAAAAAATTATGTAAAGTTTGGGGAGAAGTGGTAGGTAAAGGGAGGTGAGGGTTACTGGACTTACTGTTGGTTTTCAATCAAAACACCTCTGGATTTTTCCAGATGTGCCCACTTTTCTTCTTTACCCTGAGACTTTGTCAGGAGAAAGAAAGAGCTTTTTGGCTTGATAAAGATGTCTGATTGTGCAGAGAGAAGGAGAAAGAGAAATAATGCTAATGGAGTTGCCATAGCCACATGCACATGAGAAATGTGGTCATTGCACATGGCAGATTGACTATGTGGCACATAAAACATGACACTGGGGTATCCCAGACACACTTCCTAAATAGGCCCTGTACAGTTACTCTGAACATGCACTCACCACCAGCACAACTCATACTCCAGAGTGTGGGGGCACTATGTACATTGTCCGGGCAAATGTTTGGAAGCTCATCCAAAGGATGCTCCAGAAAGGTGCAGGAGCCCAAGTGTTGTTCTGTTAACATCTGTCAAGTCAAGTAGAATTGTGACAGAGTGCTTTGCAGAGCCCGGGAGCCATCATTTATTTCAAATTGCTTCAGATATCATATTGCTTCAAATACAAATCATCTATTAGTAGCTAAACTATAAATTATAATTCTAATGTTAATTTTTTTGATCAAAGATTGTATTTGCCTAGCAAAGGTGCTATGATGGGATTTAGGATGGACAGAGTATTACAGCCCATTTTTCTGAGGAGTAAGAGACAGAAAGGTTGTGCCCAAGTATAAGAGAGAGGCTAAGAAAAAAGAAAATAAATAGTGCCTTGGTGTGTCTGCAATCATGAGAGCACATAGATCAAGCATTCTCTCAGAAGACAGCAGTGTGACAGATAACTAAGAAGGGAAATTGTATTATGGCTTAGCTAATTGCTTTTTATCAAGAATTATTAAATAACTCCTCCTATACATATGAGGAGACTGAAGCAAAGAACAGGGAACCTACTCACTCAAGGTGACCCACTAAGTGAAGTGACAGAGATAAGAATACACTCTGCCTCACAAATCCTCACACAGGTTGACCTGCAAATATCCATCACTTGTGCAATCTCCTTACAAAGCTAAGGACACCTCAAGGTCACCACAGGGAACTGAAGGTGACTTCAAAGATAGAACTGTGACTATTGAGGTGTAAGGCTCAGGGATTTTTTTCAGTGATTGCAACAAAAAAGGAGATCCTGGGCTAAACATGATTAAACCAAGAGCGCACTGTAGCACATTAGTACAAGAAGCAAACAGAAGAATATGGAACAAATGCACTGGAGAGTGTGAACCCCTTTCATGATGACTTAACCTTCTACAGGGGGAAGTGAGGCATCATCCAAGGTAGACTACTTCTCTAAGATGTGCTGTGTCTCAAAAGCACCTTTCCCAGGCAGATTCCCCATATGAGGAAGACACTGGTACGTAGCCAGGGATGGTGTTGCATTTTTTCAGTCAGTTTCCAAGAAAATATTGTTGTCTTTCACCCTGTACAAATGACAACAACATTGTAAATACCTCACTTCAGTACTTGGAAAAGACATTTCACTTCTGGGTAGTTCTTAACTAGCTATGAACATACCTCAGGTCCATCCTAGTTTGCATGTCATTTTCTACAGTGCTTTTTTGACATAGTTCTGGTTATACAAAGAAATAAATTTTGTGCTCTGCCACTGCTGAGAATGATTCCTGGCTTTGGACACAGCAAGTGCCAGATAATTGGTAGAAAGCATGACAGAGTGAACACTAAAAGGAAGAAAATATTCAGGACTAAGACAAAAACTAGCAACAGCCAGCAGCAAGCCATAAAGATATGGATAGACACAGTGCTGTCTGCAGTTTACACCCCGTAGCTCCTGTGGTTATGTGAAGACATCTAAAGTAAACATAGCTGCATCTTGGTTTAGACAATATGGATTTTAGGCTTAGAGGAATGCAAAAGTACCTGAGGAACATAGAAGAAAATCCCAGATTAAGGCTGGATCTTAAAAGACCAAAGACAGCAGAATAACTGAGATCGTGAACTCCTCAGAACAAATCAGAAAAATGAATGACTGGGTGAAGCTGGGGCCTCCATCATCAGACTCAGTGAGCACTGCTCTGTAGCCCAATTCTCTTTCAGTAGACAGATTGCTCAGAAAGATTGTGGCCACTTATGGCAGTAGGGGAACAAGATCATTTATTCCAACAATGTCACTGGTTGCCACCACAAGGATAGCATTCCTGCAGCACAGTCTCTTCACAATACCATTCTGTTATCAGGCATCATAAATCTTTTTGATGAAGGGCAAGCTATTAAATGTGCGGAGCTTAGCTCGTAATGCACTAAAAGTGTATGGGCGTTGTTCAGTGCTTCCTGAGCTCTTTCCCGGGTTGCCTGTGTAACCTTTCCTGGTGTCAGCTTTCCTTCAACCTTGCAGTATCTTAGCAGCAAATAAAATATTGCAGAGTGACTTCATTCATTGCCTTTTACCTCTGGGAGTCTAAAGTGAATTTGTCTTGAGGCTTTAAAGACTGTGTTCTTGGTGGATGGATGGAGAACAGGTGTACTAAAGTCACCCTGTTTTCCTTTATGTGCTTTATCCTACAGCTGAAATTGTTCAGCTTGGAGCTGTACGTCAACATGTCGAACCACGGAAATCTGACAGGTTGGGAATCACACACGCTCCCAGAATAATCGGTTAGCCATAGTGATTATGTATGTGCTGCGACTGGGAAAGGGACTTACAATGGACAGATTTTGGGAAGCACAGATGGTCTTCTAGGACTCACTCAAATGCACAGCATTTTGTTTCAGCTAGCAGAGCTAGTGCTGAAGAGGGAAATCATTACAATGAAGGCTTTGGCTTTTGAGAATGTGACCAAATAGTGAGTCTAGAATCTTGTCCCAGTGGTTTATTCTGGTTTTGTCCAGGTGAGTACATAGTCAGGAATGGAGTCTTACAAAGAAGGGTGGCAAAAAATTACTTTAAAATGTGTCTTTTAACTTCTTTCTTGTGCAAAACCAAATGGGTTAGCCTAAAGCACTGTCACATTCCTTTTTAACCTCTTTGGCTTTGCACTGGAATGAAATAGATGCAACTGAAAAGTAGTTTCAGGGGAGATTTCAGCCCCATAGCTATTATTGGCTGAAGCTTAGCACACCTTGCTGTCCACACTGCACATGGGAAGCTCTCCTGGGCAGGCTGGTACTCTGTCGATGCTCAGCTCCTGCTTGCTTAGCAGGCACCATGAAAATGGGAGGCTGAGTCAAGGTTCAGAGGCTGAGGAGTTTATTTGGCTCCAAATCAGCGGCTAAGCTGGGGCTTCACCAAGAGTGTGACCATTCCTTTAGCTTCCAGTGAGCTACAGACATGAGTCAATAATGGGGATTTGTGTGAGAGTGAGCTGGGCTCTTGCAAATGGAAATGGAAATAAACAACTGTAAGTAAATCTTGGCCAAATGTAAAATAACACAAGAGTGCTCAGAAAATCCTGCTTAGAGATCATTTGTTTATTTCCTTCCCTCAAAAATGAGAGGAGATGCAAAGGGTCTGTTAGAGATTTTTTTTTTTTTTTTTTGCCATATTTAGCTTTAGAATTACTTTAACTGAATTAAAACGGGTCCCTGCCTTCACAGTAGGTCAGCTCTTGCCTGCCTGTCAGTCAACAGTCTGTGTGGCTCTGGAGGGGTGAGAAAGGAAAAGAAAACAAGGACAACGCTAAGCTTCCAAGATCAGCTTAATCTTCAGTATGAAAGAGAGGAGCCTGTTCTCTTCCTGATCCTGCTCAGGTAATCACCAGGGCATAGAAGTAACCCATATTTTTCATCTTGAAATTAAACTGGTTGTGAGGATGCACTGTATTTGAGGAAAGGCAGAAAGCCATCATCCCTGTGGTATTTAGAGCGCTCTAGATAAATTTAGATGTCTAGATAAATAATTTTGATTTCTAGATAAAGCAATCTAGAGATTTATCTAGAGTAAAATCATCTGTTCATGTCTGCTAAGGTCAAACCTATTTGCCTGATACCTCTTTAATCATCAGTTTGGACAGTATATTTGTTTTGAAGGGGAACACTAACAATTTCACTTAGAACTCGCCACATTTAATGCAAGAAATATTCACTTAAAAATTTTAAATGTGAGCACTTAGAGCAAGTAAAACAAAATCAAAACTAGCAGCAATTCTACCTTCACATAGTTTCAATGAAATGCCTTCATGAGTCATTGAGCACAACCATGCCTACCTTCCTATTGTGGCCTTGTTCCTGCAAGGTCAGAGGGCAGCATGTAGACTTTGGGAGGTACCTGCAGGGAGCTCTGAGTGATGTGAGCTGTCTTGCTTCTCCACCTCCATCTAATTTATAGTCCTTCATTCCCCTTCCAGCCTGTGTTGTGTCTATAATGCAGCTGAGAGCAGGGACTAAAATTTTTTTAATGTAGCACATTCCAAAATAATATCTATTTTTTCTAAATATTAACAAACTCTATCAATACTTTAAAAATCCAAAACTTTTCCTTCTTTGTTTCATGAATGTTAATTTTTAAGTGTGCTGAACTAATATGACAGCATTGCAGCTGTGCAGAAGGAAGATGGTTAAAAATAGCTCTAGCTACAGCCACAAAGAACCATTTTCTCATCACCTCCACGTCCAGTATGACAGCACCGGACCGACTGCATCATTTCAATGCTAGATGCCTTGTATGAGCACACGCTTGTGCTGAATGAGGAAGAGAGTCCTGGAAGGAAGGGAATCCCACAGACGAGGATGGGAATTGCACTGCGGGAGAGCGGGAGGAGTCATTTGTGCAGGGAAGGTGCCAGTAGGAAAGCAGAGGTTGGCGCTTGGCAGAGACCAAAGACAAACACACAGAGGTGGGGAAGGCAATATTCACCTACCACAGACAAGGTCTGACTGAGAAAAGGATGGCCAGAGCTGAGGTGCTGGGGTTTTGGTATCTATTCCCATGATATATCCCCCACGTGCTTCTGGCCTTAGACTACTTTGGGATGTAAAGCTCCCTGTCAAGGTGTCTCAGTGTTTCACAAGGCTGTGACAGAGGAGGGACATGAAATTGTCCCTCCCTAGTCTGAGTCCAGCATCAACAACCACCAGACCATCCTCCCTCTCTACAAGAGCTAACAGTCATTTTTTTGCTTGCCAGCACTGCTAAGTAATTGAAGTTTTTAGCAGCTTTCACACGCTACCATCAAGAATGTTCATGTACCTGCAGAAACATATACAGATAAGAGAATTGTGTTCATTACATTGCTTGGATATTGCACCCTTTTGATGGGCAAATTATTTGGCTTGAGGTTTGTGGTTTTTTGTGTTTCCTGCCCTTATTGCTCACTGTTCAGGGTATGCCAAAGCTACCACACCATTTAAAATACTAAAACTTTGAGAGCTGCCTGTGTTATACCTAATGATCTAGCTAATGATCTAACAAATAAATCACTAAAAAATCTACTGTATGTCTTTGCACTAGAGGAGATGGAAATTGCAAGATGATCATTTGCATTTTTTGTTTTGTCTGAATTGAAAGTATTCCCCCTCCTCTGCTTTAAACACCAAAGGAAAAACCACATATTATTGTCCAGATATCAGAGACTAAGGGAAGTTAGCTTCTGGTCAAAACCTGCTTAAAAGATTTATGTCATCAAATACATAAAGACGGAGCTTGGGGCAAGAAAATGATGAGTTGTAGGAAAGGGTTGGTTGTAAGAAAGTGTTAACACATTTATTATAGCTCTAGGGAAAGGTGTATTTTACATTCTTATCAGACCAGCTGTTAAACTATAAAGGCACAAAATTTTGCATCTGGTTTTGAAAATCCAGATGGAGTCACATGATTGACGCAATACTGAGTTGATCAGATCTACTTTTTAACTATAAAATGCCTTGTTACTTTAGACATTAAACTGAGAAGTCTGGTCATTATGGCCTACACACAACAGTGGTATTTTGGCTTGTATTAATTTTGTTGTCAAAGATACAGCTGTTGAAGGAAATATTTTGAATTTTTAGTACCATCTGGTGTGCTGAAAGAAGAAGAAGTGCTTTAAACATTGGCATAAATCCATTTTCTAAGTGGGTAATATTGGTGCTATGAGAAAGGGGCTGTCAGAGTAGGAGATGAGAGGAGCTGTTAATCAGGGCTGTTTTCATCGTACCCTACCTCGATTAAAACAAACATGTTTATGACTCTTACAGGTCCTCAGAGTGGTTTGTCATTACTGAATATGTTTTCATTATCAAACTTTTTTTTTCAGGATTAGACATTTAGCTATGCTAGAAAATGACAGGCTTGGGTATTGTACAAGGCAGGGAGCAGAAGAAGCTGAAATCTTATGCTGAGGCAGTGATAGTATCCTCCCCATGGCGGGGGGAGTGCCTGCCTGACAGCCCCTCTGTAGAGCTTATACCTCTGTTTGCCTCTCCACACTCATCGATGCAAGCAAAAGTCTTACTGATTCTGAGATCCACCTTTGTCTTATAATTATTTCAGAGAAAAATAACGAGGCTTCTGTAGGAATGTCAGATACGTGTCTATATGTAAAGTCTCCTACAAAGGAGTCATTTCCTATCATGATGACTTGAATTAGAGAAGCAGCAGCAGTTGTGATGCAACAGTGCATTTCCACAGTGGAGTCCCAAAATCTTCATTCATGGAGTCTCCAGTGTACACTATAAGCATTAAGACAACCTTAAACCCACAAAAACTGAAGAGGACAGAAATTAAGCTATTTGCTCCAGGGGAGGAAAAAACAACAACAACAACAAAAAAAAAAAAAAAAAAAAAAAAAAAAAAAAAAAAAACAAAAACA
>JAAGNO010009259.1:104022-133561 GCA_033439905.1 Ceryle rudis | reverse complement strand
AACAACAACAACAACAAAAAAAAAAAAAAAAACCAAAACAAAACAAAACAAAAAAACAAAAAACCACAAACACCCACAAAAAAAAACCCAACAAAACAAAAAAAAAAAAAAAAAAACAAAAACCACAAGACAAGAAGTCCCACAAACAAACATTTTCATACAGTCACCAAAAGTCCTTTTGGAGGCAAAATATAGACCTCAGTATCCAGGCGCTTAAATCTGTAGAGTCGGTGTTGTAAGTGTCTTTTCAGTAAGCAAGATTTTGCAGTTGCAAGTGTTACTCAGATCCTACAGAGTTTGGGGGAAAGCTGCTGTAAACCCATGGAGTCCAGGAACCATGCATGTGGAAACTGCAGCTCCACTGGGGGCTGCTTGTCTGTCTGTCTTGGAGGACACTCAGAAGTGGTGTCAGACAGAGCAATGGGAGTTACTGAGAGCCAACGGCTTTTCTGTCAAAAAAATCAATGCACATTTTGGGGCAGTCGTACACAAAGTAATTGTCTTTCCATAAACTACTGTTTGTGTACAACATCACATTCTTGCACTATTAATCTCACCAAACCATTACATTGTTTTTTGATAAGTATTACTAAAACCTGTTAGTCTCATCTCTCACTATTCTACAAACAATTCTTTCTGCAGACAACTGTTTTCCTGAGAGACATTGACTTATATCCTGCCTCTCTGTGGGATATTTTCCCCTTCACTAATACTGGGCTGTGAGTTAACTTTATTGTCTACAGTACTGAAGACCTTCAATGCTTAATAGACAACACATATTTTATTTTTCCCTTCTCTTACCCTCCATTACAAACCTATGCTTTGGAAACACATCCTTCTTCTCATGCAAAGCTTTACAGTGGCAGTAGAGTAGATGCTTTGAATACCACTTTTAATGAGCAGTAGAACTGTATCCTCTTACTCTCAGCGCTCAGTACAATTTAAAGTCTGCCTAAATGAGAACTGTATCACCACACTGTAGAGGGGGAAAAAAATCACATCCAGGAACTGCAAACAGGACTGAGACTCACCATAATTATCACTTCTTGGAAAAGTACTTGTTTTTGCTCTGGTATTTTGTAGCAGCAGGAGACCACAGTATGATGACATACCCTTCCACCAACATTATCACTTAATTCCCTTCTTTTTGAAGGTTTTTATAGGGATTGGATGCATCTGGGTTTTATCAGGCCCCTCTTATTAGAGTTTCTAAGAACCCTGATTAATTTAGAGCCTGTTGCAGCTGCTGCTTAAGGAGATTGAACATTTTGCTCTTACCCTTCTCTATCTGCTTTCCCAATAACTTTTAAAATGTTATGTGCAGTATTATGTATTTCCTTCTGTTGTTTATGGGTAAGTATATGCATATATTCTCTCATTTGTCTTATTCCCAGGGGCTTAATTGTTTCTTTTTATTTCCTCATCCTTCAGTTTCTTAAAACATGTCTAATTTGTAGGCTAGTACAAAAATGCATGGAAGTAAGTTTAAACTCTGAGGAGACTGTTATGTTGCCTGATGCTGGAAGGGGGTGAGGAGTGCTAAGCTCTACCTAGAAGCAGATCACTCATAGTACTTTGCAGGACTTTTCCATGGTTCTTTCCTCCTTGATTGTCTGTAAGTTTTCAGGAATTTAGCATGAAATGGCTCTTAGGGAAAAGGGTGTCTCCTTTCTCAAATAGTCATTTAGCTATTCTGTAAAGGATTTCAGACATCCTTTCATGTTATTTCCCTGCTGAACAGTTTTGCTCTCACTTTTCTTGGAAGTTGTTGTTGTTCCACTTGTTGCTGTGGTTGAAACCAAGTCTGAGGACTCAAGGCTGGCGCGCTACAATCTCCTGGGGCTTGAGCTTCGACATGTTCACAATGTTTTGCAAGCCTCCTTCACTTACCCTTGAAGCAAAGGGATTGAACAGCAGAAAGAGCAATAAGGTGCAGGTTGCCAGAGGCAGAGAGCCACAAGAGAATGAGAGCACTGCCGTGTTGGGTCTCTAGCTCCCAAGGGATGCTGGTCAATGCTGTGCTGCATCTGCACTTCTCGTAGCTTTTCAAGCATACACTGATAGACTCTGGAGAAATTGGAGAGATTGTGACACCAAGAACATAGCTCCAGCGTTACTGGGTTAGAAGAGCAGAAGATAGTGCCTTGAAGACCAGGAGAGATGTGGATGAGGGAAAATGTGAAAGAAAAAGCAAGAAAGTTGGTTGCCTGAAAGTGAGACATTAATCCTAGATGAGCCTCCTCATGTAAGCCATGAGCATTTCTGAAGCCTCTTTGTTTTAAATAGTAACTGTCTTTTCCCTTTTTTTTTTATTTTTATTTTTTTGTAAGTTGTTAGTTTATTTCCTGCAGGTAATTATGGGCATATAGAAAGTCATTTCAGTCTGATAGACTTTAGACTTCTGATTTGACCCTATTTTGGTTTCTTATTATCACCCCTTAGACATGTTTCAGCAAATATGATTTCTTTTCTCCAGAGAGAGCATCCTGAATATTTAGTATGATGTGGCCTTGTTCTCAACATCTCTTACAGATGAGACAAGTACCACAGAATTAGCCATTGCATAAAGACTTTTGAAATATTTTGCCTAGACCTTAAGAAAGTGGTTTGAAAGCTGGCTGGCTCCTGGATTGGGTGAATTTTCCTCTGAATGGAGGAGTAAGTTCACTGTTAAAATGACTGAAGAATTCATTCACCAATAAATTTAAGATGTTATTTCCTTGTAACAAAAGAAACAATATTTCTGCTATTGTTTACTCTGCTTTTGGAACAATGAGTGTTAACAATGAACATGAAGGTAGTACAAAACTGTTAGAGAAAAAGGTTTGAGAAATAACATAATTATTAATTACATAGAGTGATGAAGTATGTAGGACTCAATCCAGTTGTCTTCTGCTGTATAAATGCTGTATATTGCATAACATTTTTTTGAGCTTATTGGAGAAAAAGATTGAATTAAGGAAAGAACAATGTTCTTCTTAGATCACTGAAAAGGCAATGCAGAATCATCATAAGATTCTTGTTTTATATATTGTGTATGGTTTTGTTAATTGATCCTTGTAGTGAGTAATACCTTGGCTTTATACAGTGCATCTCATAAGTCTACACAACAAATTTGTTATACAGAGAATACACACTGTCCCCAAAGTAGGGGATAGGATCATGGAGCTTGAGGTTCTTTGACCTTTTAGGTCACATTTGGTGTCTGTAACTTTCAGTAAACTAACTTCAGCCTGCCTTTTCTCCCCAAACAGGAGTTTACCTCTTTTTTTAAAAGTGAATTGTGTAAACATCTTGGTGTTACTGCATTGTTTTCATTTTCTCATTGGATTGCTCCTCCAACTTTCACATTCCTGTGCAGTTTTCACCAAGAGTCATGGAAATTGAGTAATTCTCTGTTCAGAACTACTTTTCCAAACTAGTGTTGCTAAAATAGGTCAAACATTTGCTAAAGCAAGCCTGAAATTTTCCCCTTTTCAAAGGGAAAATGTGACCCTTGAGAACGTTAACATATTTGCAGATAGGATGTTCTAGGGAAAAGTCTGCAGTAGGACTTTATTTTCAACAATAAAGTAGTTCAATGAAAAAGCCATTTACATATGGCCAATAATTAAAGTTCAGTACAATATAGCCTTGTCTAACTTAATTTCATCCTGAGTGACCTGGTGCAACGTGTCTGATGTGGCTAGTGAAACGCACTTGCTTAGACAACCCCAGTCTTGGTTTTAATAAGCAGTCTACAAAGCTGTAGTGGGGAACTGATGACTTTCAGAAGTCACTTACAATTCCAGTTTCCTTGTGAAGGTACACTTCAAAAACTAGTGTCTACAAGCACATGCTGACCTCAGCCAATTACCTTATTTTTGTTTCACTTACTTAGTTGTAGTATTAGAAGTTCTTCATTCACACAGCAAAGTAAACCTCTTGATCCTGGGATGATGATACAACCAATGAGGAAGCCTACCAAAGATAAAAACTGCACAGACATGGCTCATTTTACTGGTACAAAAAAAGGTAAGGAGAGTCTGGTGGTGAGCTAAGGGAAGAGAGGGGAAGCTTACTGAGTGAGCCAGAGTTTTTGATTGACTGTTGTTTCACTCAACTGAGCAAATGAAAGTAGCTTCTAACAAAAGAATTAGTTATGTTTCTGATAATATCACTATTCAGTAATTTAGTTAAGTTGTGTTAGGTAAAAGTTAATTCATAGTTAATTGACTCTGCTGTTTGCAGCAGCAATATGGTTCAACTCCAGCTGGGTTGCCCACCAAGAAATGCAGGCAGCAAAAGAGCCTCATGGTGGCACAACAAACACTGTGAGGTTTGTACTTTGTTGTTGTAACAAACTTTCTGCTCCTTACAGCCTTTTGCAGCTAAGGTTGTTAGATTGTATTTATAATGCATGATAAACTTTATTTTTCCAGCTGAGTAGCGTTGGATTTTCTGCTACTAAAACCAAAGACAGACCATAGACGCAGGACTAATTTACTAACTGGATGTTTATTCTCCCCCCATCTTGTTTTACTTTGCTATCAAAACATATTTTGTTTCTGCTAATCTAGAAAATTAAGCAGTAATAATCTAAGGCTATTTACCCTGAATGAAACTATTCACATGGAGCTTTAATATCCTATAATGTATATAAATTCACTTCACACCTTTAGCAGATTGATTTAACTTTTCTGAGTGACCCTGTGTATGCAGCTCAAACTGTTGCATTAGTAAAATGAGGACAGCCCTTCAAACTGTATCTCTTGCAGCTATTCTCAGCCCCTATCCTGCCCTTTTTCATTACTTTGAAAATTTATAAGCTTGCAAGGGGCCCGAGGACAGCTTTAGCTCACTGTTGTGGACTACACTTCAGACCCAGCCTTTATTTCACCCCCACAGGAGCTTTGCTTCCACCTCTGCTTCTGCAACACCTCATCCTCCCACCTAAGTAGATTTGCAGAGTCAAGCCTCCCAGCACAGGGCGGCACCAGGATGTCTTCTAACACACACTTCCATTTTTCTTCTTTCCCTTTCTGAGGAATTTTCTGCCTTTTTTTTTTTTTAATGGTCTTATGTTAATTTGTTATTTTTCCTGCAACCTTTTTCAACAAGAATACATTTCCTACCAACTTAACAGTGTATATCAAAAGCCCTGATGTAAGAAATGCATGAGTGCCCCCTCTTGTCTGCTCTCAAGTAAAACGGCTCTTTTTCCATGGAGGGAGAGAAGAATAATTTTGCATCTCTTTACAGGCTGAAATGGAATAAAATAGAGACGTTCACAGACTGATAAATATAGATCTATGTACATGCTTGCAGACTGAAAGGGCTTTGTTTAGGATTTGGTTTTGGGTTTTTTTTACTTGGTGGTTTTTTTAGGTGCAGAGGGAGGTCAGATTTATAGGCACGCTTATTATTGAATGAGCATTAGGTTTTCTGCCTACTCCACATTCTTCGTTGTTTTCTCTGCAGACAGAGAAATGCTTTTGGTAGTGCTTTGATCAGAGAGACCATAGATAATAAAATATTCTCTTTTTTTTCTCAGCTCTGCTTGAACCTTGGGATTCACTTTTCCTTGAAACAGGAGCTTCAAAATGGTTATGCCATGATATGAAGAACTCTGATTTCCCAGCCAGTCAGATGCATAAATATTAACATTCTCACAGCGCCTCTAGAATAATTTAGGAAAAGAAAATACATCTATCTTTTTGAAACATCTTAGGTGATCAGAATAGAAGTGGCAAATGGAGGCTACACAAAAGAACTACCAGGAGGATTGATCCACCCATAGTTCCTGTAGCTGTACTCATCTTCAGGAGGTCTGCAGAGCTACCAGGGCAACTGGGAGGGTGTTGTGCTGCAGGGTGGGTCTGTGGGGTAGGATCCACGCAGTGATCTGTATGTACAGGGACAGCCCCCTGCCAGGAAACCCTCAGCTCCTCACAGTTAGATGAACATGGAGGGCTTGAACATGAAAATCATAATCTGTGAGTTTAAGTATTTCCCCATAAAAAGCCTGTAAGGGTTTTTATTTTTTAAATTGAAAGTTTGCAGCATAGTCTGATTTTTTTTTTTTTTTTTTTTTTTTTTTTTTTTTTCCCCCTCTTTGCCTTGTTTTCATTCTCCTGCACAACTTTTGGATTGCTGGCTGGAAAGCGACCCCAGAGACAAAGTTAATTTTATTTCAGGAACTGTGCCCACAAAACAGGGAGATGACTGTTGAGTTCTGGGTAATATTAAAGAAAAACAAAACACAATACAGCATTAAAGTCCTTGTGAAGACAGTGCTTGCGAGCAGCGCCACACTGACTGTCAGAGAGAATAAAGGCTTTGATTTAGCTGGGTAACGTGCAAACCAAGTGCTATGTTAACCTGCTAGCACATCTAGGTGTCAGGGCTGTGTCTCTACCATGTAATCAATATGGCACTGTGCCTTGCCTAATTAGCTCAATTTCTTTAATTAGGCCAGGCAGGATGCTATGCTGATATGGCCATGCTGTTCTGGGACCTGGACAAGTGTCTCTGCAGGGCACAGCACTGTGATGCACGGACCTGCCAGCTCACTGGGGTTTGAGATCCCACTCTGCGCTGTGCAGGACATGGTAGGTACACTCGTGGTGTTTGCTCAGTGTTCAGCCCTTGCTGAACCCCCAGAGCTGGTCAATGGCTGCGGAGCTTGTGCGCTTAGTTCATACTGGAGTCCTCTCCTGGGGAAATTAATGATCCTGTAGCATTTGGTGGGCCTCGCTCTGCAGAAAGCACGTTTCTGGGCTTTGCCTTATTAATCTCCAAATAATTGACTCCTGGGTCTCACAGTTTCTCTCTCCTGGGCAGATTCCACTGAGGAGATTGTTCATGCCTTGTTTCTATTATAACTGAGTTAAAGTCAGTCAGCCACGAAACTTGAGTCCACCAGAAACAGGGCTTGATGAGTCCCAGAGGCTGGAGAAGGGATGTTGCTCCCAGGCCCCTCAATGTGCGGGGTGGGTTGACACCAGCCTCCTCCTTCTTCTCAGTGTTGCCCAACTCACTGAGTGAGAAGATTCACTTATCTCTGATCTAGTCCCAATTTTCATTCAAGCCTTTGAATGCTAACTTATTTTTTATTTTCTTTAGAGCTTTGGGACGTTTTTTGCTTTCTTAGGATACTGTTGCCAGATGAGACTGTGCTGTATTGCCTCAGATCTCTGCCAGAAATAATTACAGATGTTTCAAAGGAAATGTGCAGAAACCATGTGGCTGAAACAGAATAAATTATGCTTAAAATCAAGGAAATGTCCTAATAAATGAGAAATGCACTGATTTCTCTGAGACCTTTTCTTCCCTGCCTCTACCACCTGTATTTATTTTTGTTTTTCACTTTACTATGTGGTACAACAGCTGTTTCTTCCACATGAAAAAGTCTGCAGTAAGGCCAAGGTTTTAAAGGATTTTTAGAATTTCTGGAATTTTCTATCTTCAGAGTACTTTGGTAAAATGCATGGGTGTAGTTCTTTACCTGTAGGACAAGAAAACATGATTCCACAGCAGCTGTTAGAATTGCAAGCCCTCCCTGACAAACTACAGATCAAACATTTCACCCAGTCACCAAGCAGAGCCCCAAGTGTTGGTAAAAGTATTCCTACCTTGAACCAGGGGAGCAAAATGAATCCTTGCCCTCAGCTGGGTGACACATTTCATTCTCCATCTTCAGAGAGGAGCAGTTCTAACTTTTTGTCTTCTGATAGCTGTATGCCAGGTGAACCTGCAAACTTGAGTGGTGTGCCTTGGCTCTTTGCTTCCCAGTGAGTGCCTTACTTAGCAATGCCTATCACCTGCACATGCATATACTCCAGCAATGCAGAATGCCTCTGGTCTGCTAACTTCAGGCTGGTTTTTTTTTTTTACCGGTTTCCCCTTGGAAACACTCAAATAAAAACCCTGCTTGGAAACTCTGGCCCAAAATCTCAGAAAACCTGCTCCAACAGAGTGTACCAGAATTTAAGCCTTCCTTTTCAAGCTACACCTATTAATCAAATATCTTGGGGGATTTTCACAGTCACCTGTTTCAACACTTGCTCATCTCCTTCAAGTCCTTCTGGAGAAAGGGCATTTCCACCTGAAATGGCAGGAAAATATGTCTTAAATTAAAATTTATCTGAGGAGGTAGAAGGTCTTTTTCTACACATTGTTCTGTTTTCTGGATTTTCTTCTTCTGAGTCAGATTTCTTTATTTTTCCATACACTCACACTATCTAGCCATACTTGAAACTCACCGTGTCTTCTGAACTTCCCTGGAGATCCTTGGTAGTCACAGTAATAACATTCATGAGATGAGATCATCAGGCCTATTATGGAAGAAATATGTAATTCCACAGGAATTTTATTGTAATTTAGCATGGATTTATGTCTGCTTATTTGAAAGTTTATCTGGATAATGAATTGTATCCCTTAGGCTTTCCATAATAGTTCTTATTTTAGTAAGGGTATAGCTTCAGTGCATTTCTAATACCAAAAAGTCCTTGTCAAGCAAAATGACCAAAACTGAACTTAGTTTCCTCAGTGTAATTTAGCCCAAATTCCTTTCTAACTATGTATTTTAATTATGTAAACTAGGGACTCAAAACAATTTTCCAGTGTTAATGGAAAGCACAACAGATTTTCCCAGTGCTGAAAAATGCAAATCTCCTTGGCCTTTGCTCAGCTCCCAGACTTACTGCGTTTTGATGCATCTTTGTCCTTAAAGCTCTGTCATACAACACGCATACCATTGCCTCTCACTGTCCTGACTTTAGCTTGTAAATATGTAGTTTGTTTTTTTGTAGTATTGCTACTATGTTGTAACGTGATCCCTGGATGTCTGGTCTGTCTTTTTGAAGAGGCTGAGCTTTTTATCATAGAAGACTATTGCATTTGAAACCACTGAGTTTAAATGAATCATGAGCCTGTTCTCAGTTCTCCCCATACACAGCATAATGTTAACCACTGTGCCCAGTTAGGGCTCTTAATGCTGCTGAGATCTGCATGTGACCAATGTTATCCCATGTCACTTCACACACTGCAACCTATTGTCTCCCCGTGTGACCCCCACAGCAGCCTCAATCACGCCTTTCCCATTGGCCACATGGATTGTTTTCCTTCAGACTCCAATAACAAGTCAATTAGAGCAGGATTAGCCTCTGGGAAATGAAATCAGTTGCTCCCCCTCTCCCAGGATAAGGACCTTAAATGATCTGCTTGAACATTTTTATTTCCTTCCCTTGTTTTTCCTGCAATCCACTGAATCCCTTCTCTTTTAATTAGCTTGCCAGTAGGCATCTATCAAATATTTCTCTTGTTAAGTTACTCCCAAGAGAGTGCTTTGTAGCATCTTGTCAGGGTACAGCCAAGTTTTGCATCTCTTAGGGCTGGAAAACAAGCAAACAACACCCTCTATCCCACAAAATTCTCTGCCTGATTTTGCTGAGTTTCCATGCAGGAACACATTCATTTTCCTCCCTGGCTGAAGCTCTTGTTTCACTCCACAAGCAATTGGAAAGAATCACGGTGAAGTCTTTTTTTTCCTAAACACCGGCATGCCCATGTTTATACAAGCAGACTACACTTCTGATTGTGGTTTTCATTTCCTGGATTAAGATAGGAAAAAAATGTGGTTTGCCAATCTTAATGAGTTTTGACCTTGTTCTGTTTTAAAAGGTAAGCAAATTCAAAATATCAGCCAGGCTTCCGTGCCTAAAATTTAACGAATGAGCACCTTGCCATCCCATCCAACCCACGCCCCAACCTCCTCCCATTGGCCAGAGGGTATTGAGGTTCATTGTCCTACCAGAGCATCCTTTGCGCTGGAAGGCCTTTGGGGTTATAAACTGCCCGAGTTCAGTTTGCCATGAGCCTCTGTACCCCCAGGAGTGGCAGCTGAGACCAGGAGCAGCATCTATAGAAAAGGCATGGAGAGAGCCAGGGAGGCATTTGAGCTGTGAGTACAGCTGTGGGAAGTCTCCCTGCATCCTCTGCCACTGCCCCAAGCCATGCAGTGGCTTCTCCATGGCATTTAGGACTTTTACACTGACATTACGTATGAGATGCATGATGCAGGCTGTGCTCCAGGGCCACAATGGTCAATAAGCAGGAGGCAGAGCATGACAACAAAATCTGCTTGCAAATGGGTTGAGGAAGGGTAAGATAAAAAAACCTTGGAAGACCCTGGGGCCTGGCTGTAGACCCCTTTTTGGTGATTCCTCCGAGCCCTAGAAAATGCGCATCTTCTTTCCAAACAAATCACTGTAACTGTAGTGCTATAGAAACCTGGCTGTAATGTGGGACTTGAATTATGCGAAGTGCATAGCAGAAGAGTTTTAGATTAAGAGAATCAGAACATGGATTTTTGCAAGCAAGGCTGCTGAGAAATCCATTGGATCTCAAATCTGGAAATGCAGCTTCTGCTCTTAGCTTTGCTACTTGCTGTCTGCCTCTCGAAAAAAGCTTCAGATTGAGCTGAATGTTCTGGGTGCTTTTCTTGGTACCATGCTCTGAACTGCACACTCGTGAATCTTCATCTTCTGAACTGCAAAATGTGTCCTATATTTTAAAGTTAATAAAGTAATATCTGTTGACAGGGAATGAGATGTTTGTGTCGAGTGGAGCCAGTAAGAGAGACAAATGTAGAGATGTGCATCCAGAAAACATTCAGGCAGTCACCAAGCACCACTTAATCGGCTATACCAATGGTGTTCAGCAGCACTAGCGCCCAGTGCAGCTCTCCCCACCAAAGAGCTCCCAGCCATCCGGGCTGATCTCACTGTGCATCAGGCTCTTCTCAGCATCCTCATCCTGGCAGGGGGACTGTGATTAGCAGCCTGGTAAGGCTGGGCCATGGGCCTCCTGATAAATTCAGTGCTTTAGAACAAAGCCATCATTCTCCAGAGTAGTTGAATGTGCCGTAATGAACTGAAATAAGGCAGAATGTAAGGGCAGGGAGATACAGGCACTCTGCTGGAAAGCAAAGTCATTAAAAATAATGAGCAGTCTTTCACTTCCTTCTTTTTATTAACTTTCTGCAGAGGACAACCTGGCACTTTATTTTTAACACAGTCTTCACTTTACTAATATCCGTTAGACAGATGGCTAAAATTTTTCCACAATATGTGCCACAATATTTAGAAGAAAAGTAAAAAACCCAAACAAACAAACAAACAAAAAAAAACCAACAAAAAAACCAAAACCCAAACAAAACAACAAAAAAAAAAACAACCAACCAAACAAACAAACAAAAAGAACCAAAAAAAAAAAGCTAAACTGAGCACCCCCTCCCCAGTTCTTCTCTATATTCCTCAGATGATTATTTTTTTCAATAACTTCTCTGAACTCAACACCTCTTGCCACGCTCTGTGGTGATAGCATGAAAAGCGATGCACAAAGCTGCCATGTCCAGCGGAGTTTGAATCATGCATTTATTAACCATCAGTAACAATTAGTGAAAATTTGAATGACTGAAGTTTTGCAAGCTCTTCTTTGGGACAGAAGCATGTCCAAAACCACTGACAGAGCCCTGGCATCCCAATTCAGACTGGGTAAATAAGTTCTGCCCTGCAGAGCAGGGGTAACACGGGTGATAGGACCCAGCAAGCATTGCACAGCTCAGGCTGCTTTCGAAATGGCTGCTCAGCCATATCTCTGTGGCCCTTGGAAAAGTCTGTTCACCAGAAACTAGGCTGTGAATTGCTCTAGAGGCTCTCTCTTCCCCTATAACCACAGAAACCTTCAGCTCCTGCTCAGAACTAGAAGGTCTGATCCTGCTCCTTTCCCTGGACCAATGCCTCCTCTGCCTGCGCCAGCTGCCCATGCTTGTAACGCAGAGATTGCCTTTTGTAGACACTGAGGTACTGAGTACAGTGAAGATTAAACTTAGTTATAAGCAACATCTAAATATGCTATTATTATAATCGGACATGTGGCTCAAATCATTGCCCCAGATCTTAAGAGCTGTCAAGTAGGATTTAGGCTTCTAATTTACACTCATAACTTGTCTTCGTTTCAGCTTTAAAATGAATTTTTAATTTATTACTGTGATTCTACCACACTGGTTGGGGCCTCTTGGGCTCCTAAAACCTAAAGCCAGCTCCCCAGGTCCCCTTGGATAACATGTGTCCCTCCTGCCCCCTCAAGACAGGCTCTCAATTTCTGACACTTCCCTCCCTCCACCCACACACAGCACCCCTGCACTAGGATTGCAAAAATCCATGAGGCCAGAAATGAAAAGTGGAAAGAAAGATGTGAGATAAATCAAATGTAACACCAAAATAAATAAGCAACCCATTTCCATTAGTCTTGAGAAAGGGGTGAGCAGGGAGAAGGAGGAAACTGGCTGGAGATGGAGAGCAGTATCACACAGCCCTGCACTACATGGTGGCTAGAGCCTGAAGTGCCGAGAAAGCCTTGGAGATTTGGGTATGGCTGGCAAAAGGAGCTGTGGGTGGCCAAGTTAGTGCTCTCCAGGTATGCTCAGGCATGTACAGATGAATTTGACATCAGCAGGCTGCACTGGTCCTGCAGACATAGGGGCCCCAAAGACACACAAAGAGCATCCTTTACAAACCCCTTCACAAGCAGTTGTACGTTGATTTGGGGACTATGGTGTAATGGTCTAACAATTTTGTATAACTTGCACGGACTGTGATTTCTCTGGTGCAAGCGTTCAAAGAAGTGACTGAAATACTGTGCCTGCCCTTGGACTTTGGCCCAAAAGCTGAAGCAGAGTAATTGATAGCAACACTTATCCAGAGGATTTCAACTATTTTTTATGTTGCTTTGACAAGTCAGTTCCTCTGTACCTTACAAACCCTGGGTTTTGTCTCACATCAGTTAACTCATGATGAATCACCAGCTACTCTTAGTCTCCCTCTTCTGACACATTTGTGAGCAGACTGTGATTTCTGCTCACTCAAAGCTCTTGCCAGTGCTTAGCAGAAGGAGTAAACCATAATGCAGGAAGAAAACATTTCAAAACCACAACTTCAGGATGCATCTGCCATGCACCTTTCTCTGAGGTGCATTTTTGGCTGTGGCTCCTTGGAAGTCCGTATCAGTAGTGGGTCTCGTCTATGCAACCCCTTGCCCAGGTTGCATTACTGACCCTGGACCCCTCACATGCCCCTGCTGGCACCACCAAGAGGTGACACTGGCCAGGAGCAAGTGTTGCTGCATCTCAGTAGGACAGCATACAGGGGAGGCCAAGACCTGCATCCCCCTAACAATGACCCATGACATTTCTCAGCCTGCCTCATGGACTCTGGCATTTATTAAGCATTTATAGTCTTTTTGATCTGTTGCCAGTGGGGGCTGAGGTGGTTGCTGTTGGGAGGCTGAGGAATGGGGCTTTTACAGTCACAGCTCAGCTCCTAACAATCCTAACAAAGCATGAGGATGGCTCTGAAGTCACTGCTTTTCAGCCCAGCTTGTTTTCAGTCTTTCTTCAACATTAAACATATGTATTTCTGCAGAAAAATTCCCAGTGTTTTGTATAACCAAATCAAATCAACACAGCGCTTTCCTACACAACCACAGCACAGCTCTTTATCATTCATGACAGACATGTTAGTCTAGATTTGCACGGCTGTCACGATGACCTAACACTGATCACCTGATAACAGAATAAATATTTAATTCTGGGTTGGTTGCAAATATTTGCACTTGAGCTGTGTTTCTCAGTTGTAACTGATAAAATGTGTGCTGTAATTTCTGTCAGGGAAGGCCTAGTGACTTTTTCAGGTTACCTTCCAGTAGGATTTCTCTCTGAGTTTGCTATCCATACTCTAGCTAGTTTTACAGCCACTTCCAGCAGCAGCAGAATGGGCAAGACCATACACAATCAGTAGGTCTGCATTTCATATCACGTATTCAGTTTTCCAACTTAAATAGTTTTAGAATTTCCTATTCATGCCTGCCATTATGCATACAGCTATGTGTAAAAATTATGCCTGTCCTAGTTGGTACTGAGTCAAATTTTAAAAATCTTGAACTTCTCATGAACAGCATGAAACAGCACAGACTTTGTTTCAGTCAGTTCACTACAGAAGGCCAGAGGAAATTCAGTTAAGAGAAAAATATTCATTGTGTTTGTGTATCATCATATATATTAGTCTTCTTCCTCCTGTTCTACAAATAGCCCTGGGCTATGCTGGTATACAAGGTATACACCAGCTGAGGATTTGTTTTTATAAATCCCTTTCGGATTTGCACTCCAGCAGGGCCTGTGCCAGTGACTATCTCTGACAGCCCAAAAGAGATATGAACTGTAATTGATTGTGCCCCTGAGAGCTTTTTTTCCTGTTTGTCTGTGTGTCTGTGTGAGTGAGTGAGAGAGAGAGAGAGAGGGAGAGAGAGAGAGAGACTGTCTTTAATCTTTTGCCAAAAATGTCTTTAATCCAGCACTGAGCTTTTCTTCTTCAGGCACGTTCCCAAATGCTGCAACATTTCATGTTTTCAGGGTGGGATCAGCAAAAGGCAGCTTTCAAAGAACATCTTGCTCCAGAAATTTCAGAAAGCAGACTTTTTTCTTTAGAAGAAAGGAGAGGGAGGCAACAGAAGAGGTGACAGAGCTCAGTTGTAAAGGTATGGAGGGAATGGCACTGCTGCCATGCCAAAAGGGTCCAGCAGCAGAGCTCTGCCAGATCCTGCTGAGGTAGTGATAAAGGTCACAGCTTCCCTCATTTCTGTCCCTGACCTTCCACTACTCTGTCAGAGGTCCCCATATCAGTAGGGGGTGCTGTGGAGTGGAGGGGGCTACATTTCACACCCAGTCTGACAGCTAGTGAGGAGGAGGCTGGTCTCTTCACCAGGCTGCAAAGTGCAGTGGAAGGTTGTGAACCATTTACCCCACTGCTGCACCTCTCTCTAGGGGTCATGGGTCCTGAAGAGATGTGTCATTCCTCAGCCTGTGCCTGCTCCCCTCACCATTGCTCCCCAGGGTCCAGGGGCTGCCGCTACATGTTGGTTCGCAAAAGCAGCTCAAACATCCTCCCAGACTGTTGATGTCCTCCACTTCTGCTCTAATTAGTGATTTCCAGTTTGAGCAGACCTGTGTGGACAGAAACTGCTATCAGGAATAACATCCACTGGAACTGAGCAGATTACGTATCGTGCTGTTCATGAGGGGTAAAGGAATAATGGTCAAAAAATATTTAGCCACATTTTTGGATAAAACAGTGACATGGAACTCAGGACATTCACATCTTTTCCTGATTCTGGTCCAGTTTTACTCTATAGTTGTCTTAAAAACTCATAAACTGAGCAATTATAAATCATACACTCTCTTTATTCCTGTAAATTGGAATCATAGAATCATAGGACAGCCCATGTTGGAAGGGATCTCAAGAGATAATCTAGTCCAAGGGAGGGGTGAGGCTCTGCATTTTCTGTGGCATTTTTCATTCATATGTTCATTATTTTTCACCCTTATTGCTGTATAGGGCCAAAAAACAGTCCCTGTGGGGTCTGACTAGAAAAAACTGTCATCCAAGGATGTTTGCTCTTCTACGCTTACTTTTTTGTTGCTTCTGCCAATGAAAAACCAAAATGATTGTGTTAAATGCCCTGCAAAAGCCTAAATAAATTTTTAAGTCTTAAAACCCTTATCAACCCAACCTGATTTTGTTAAAACATCCATGTTAAAATAGCTTGAAAAATACCAGGTGAGCCTGACAGAAGCTGTTTTTCATAAACCCATGTCAACTGGCATTGCTGATAGCATTCTTCTGCAAAGAGAACCCTTTATCAGTAACTCCAATGCTTTGCCCAGGACTGAGAGTAAGCCCACAGGCCTGCTTTCAGACCACTGTATTTATGCCTTTAAAATAATGGCACACAAATGAGCTTTCTTACAGGCTTCTGGAAACATAAGTCAAACCTTTCCTAGTTGGGTGCCAAAGCTTGCACATTTACATAAAGTCTGTAAAGGCCATGGGAATGGCAGAGTCTTAAAATTAGGTCATGTTTATTTATAAGTTGAACATAGGTTAGGCATCCAGCTTCTTATTTGAACATTATACAAGTGTGAACAGCCCACTTCCAGACAAGCATGGTTGTCCTTGTGATCATTTCCTTTGCTTTTATGTAAAAACCTGCTAAAAGTGGGTGTAGACAGCAGGAACTCGCTCCACATGGCCATGCAGGCAGGGGAGGGCAGGGTTTCCTCTGCTGCTGGGTGTCAAATGAAGCATCAAACAACAGTGGAGGTGTGGTACAATATACAACATGAAGATGCACCTATGTGGGAATTTGCCACGGAGAAGGTCTGGGATGGAGATTACATGGCATTTGAAGACAGAGACACAGAGTGGGAGGGAGAGAATCCTTTAAAACTCAAATTAAACTGGGAAAACTGTGAGTCCCACCAAGCACTACTAGGCTACTGCTGCTGAGGACAGGGATGTCCCTGAGTTCAAACCATCTCACTTGCTGCCTCTTACACTGCCATCAAAGTATGCTTTTCCAGCTGCCTACATCCCATCCCCAGGGTAGGAGCTAAACATTGCCACAATAAACCCAGCTGAATCTCACTGGTAACATTAAAAATGACAAGTGCATTGCAATCAGCCTTTGTTGGCCCTGGCCAAAATCCATAGGAAAGAAATTCACAGAGAATGTCTTTGCAGTGCTGAGGGTGGGAGGTGAGGTTTTGAATATGATCTAAGTACATGCCTCAGTAGGGATGATTTTCCTGGGCAGGCTGCTGTGGTAATGTGGGTGCACCATGTCTGATAGCCAAACAGGCTTGCTCAGAACAAGCTGGGTGTTTCCACCCAGCCTTGCTTTATCACACAGCATTTAACATTGGCTCCTGAATGCATAACTAATTTTAAAATGGTATTTCTGGCCAGAAATGGAAAATATTTAGACACCAAATTAATATTTAAATAACTAGGAATTAGATGTCTAAACACCTTTGAAAATTTGGTCCTATGGCTTTCAAGTTTTACCCAAAGGACTAGTCTGATCTTGCCACCTATTGATAGAAAGCCACAGCTACAGCTGGGAATGTATTTTCTTTACAATCTTTTGCAGGAACCTGAATGGCTGGAGTCATTTGGTTTAAGAAAATCATCTTCTGTCTTCACTGAAATGAACAGCGAGTGTTTACAGAATATTTCTATTGTTCCTTGACAGGCTAAAAAAAGACTTTGCCTCCTTTATAGTTTCTAAAACAATAAGACACAGGGAAGGAACTGTTTCCAATATTGTACAATACATTTACACCCAAAAGACAAGCAGTTGTAAAATGGGGTGTCTGCTGCATCTCCTGTGCCCAGTTTTAGGGCACAATTTTCAAGAGGCGAGTCCTGCAGTTCAAGCTTCTTCGAAGTTTCTCAACTTGGTTGCTGAAAAAAGCAAATGAACAAAACTGTTCGTAGTTTAAAAAAAAAGTCCAATAAATTATCGGAGGACCAAGAGTAGGGGAGGTGATTTCCAGCCATTCTGTGCTTCTGGAACATCAGTTCTTCCCCACCATGTTTGTTCCCAGCCTTGCCTCTGCAGATCATGTACGGGCTCTACAGTGGCCATCTTTCTTATCCCTAATTTACCAAGCCATTTTTGTCATGCTTAATTCCTAAAGGAAAGAATTTATGGACCATTAGATATCACACAAAAAATACAGAGGACGGGACGGAGGGAGGGAGGGAGGGAGGGACAGAGGGTTGAAGGAAGGGTGGAAGGGGAAGCAGTCTGGCAAAGGGATGGATAAGAGGAAATAAAAGTGTTTTTCCTTCTCCATCATCTAGGGAACTTGTGACTCCTAATGTGGGAGGACTGAAACTTGCTACGTAGTCCTGAAGTTAATTTAAAATATAATCAACAAAGTACTTGAAAGAATGAACCTCTGCCAAATGAGTAAGCCATTAAAATATGCCCAAAGTATGTTATATAAGAAGATTTTAATGCAACTGATGGTAGGAAAATATTTGGAATCACTAAGTCTGTATGTGCCACAAATCAAAGTGTTGTGTAATCAGAATTATTTTGTCACCATCTTGTGGGACATAGGGGTAACATCTGGCATACTCCTAATTTCAGCTTGTGGATTCTCTATGTGCTGAAGAAAACAGCTAGGAAGTGATTACTCTAAATATTACACTGGTGTCAGTGCACATGATACTATAAAATGAGCATTTTAGAGCAGCTGCAGTTTTACTGTGCTGCTGAGCAAACTTTCCTGTTTGCTGGCTAAATATTTCTCTCAAAGGCTGTATGCACATTCTTAGAAAAGTTGGCACAACAAAGGGGGAAGAGAAATCAGATTGCTAACATAAACAGTTATGTCTTCTCAGAGAATGTCTCTGTTTCAGCCATCTGATTTCAAATGGTTTCCTTAAGCCCTAATTTATTGCTTCATGTTCAGAAACTGCGCCTAGTCTGAAGATGCTTGAGAAATACACTCTCTCCCCATCAGTCCAAGCAGTTGGACTGTCTGACGCAAACTTTTCTGGGTAAATGTGAACCAGATGTTCCCCAGTCCTGACTTGTGAACTACTGTCCCAGGTTTCTACTCTGAGCCAGTGCGAGTCAGTCAGAGAGCTGCTTAGCGGCAAGGGGCCATCTGGGTAAGTGTGCTGCTCCAGACTGCTGTTCTCAGAGCTGTTGTAGCAATCCTCCCTTGCTGCCCATGTTCACCAAAATACAGACCACGTTCTCTCTAGGGTCACTGTACAGGACCCGGCACAGCAAAACAGCTTTGTAGCGAACAAACACACGACACTGTGGATTTCTAAGAGACGTGTCAAGCCTGCATGGGCTCGGTACAACAATCCCTCTGTGCCAGCTCTGCCCATGGGTGCCTCACAGCCAGTCCTCCTGATGCTGCTGTCTGAGCCGAGGATGTCATATCTGAGAGGTCTGTGATAGAGAAATCTGGAGTCAGATTGTATTTCCCAACTGTTAATAAAATTTCCCCTGGAATAAATGTAAAGGAGCTGGCGCCACTTTATATTATTCAAAACCACAAATTTCCTCTCCCTCGCAGTCTGCCAGAGTCACAGACTCTTGCAACTCCTTAAAAATTCAAGATGTTTTCCTCAAGTGATCATCCCCCCTCCCTCAAAATGCACCCAGGGAAAATTAGTGATCCAGTTTAGCATTCTTGTTAATGAGGAGAGGGAAGAGTGATAATGACCCAGCACGACAGCTCCATGCATGGGAATACATTAGCAAGTGGTTCATCTCTGCATCTCCTCTGCCTGGGGGTGATAAAGTTTTTTGCAGCAAATGTCAATAGGAATGATGCTCTGAAGTAGAGGTGAGGAGTGTAAGCTATGTGCAAGGAGGTTGAAGAGGGTCTCTTTGCTCTCAGGCTCAGGATTGCTCCAGGGCCAGTAAATTAAACAGGTCTGGGGCATGGGATGACCTCTGCCTCACTGACTGTGGCATTAAATTGTTTCTTGGTGCTGTTTTGGCCTGCAGTGATCTCTAGACAGTGTGTGGGCATCTTTCAGAGCAGCATATGCCAGAGGGTCCCTGCAGCAAGCAGAATTTCCTTCCTCAGAGCAGGGATTTATAACTGTAGATGTATGGAGGTGAACTGTGTTGTGCCACTACTTAGTAAGGCATATGTAGGTAGCCACAAAGGCATGATTTTCTTTGATGCCTGGCAAGACCTGTTTAATACTTTGACTGGATTGAGAGTCACATATTCTTGTTGAGAAGTACGTTTGACTCCACGTATGCAGGGATATGGACAGAAATCATCAAACAGATTATTTCCCAGTTTTTAACGGCATATGTCACTTTATTGCTTTCCTTGTTCAGTGTGTTACAGCCCTCCTGCCTTGAGGCCTCTGGTTGTATAGGACATTATAAAATAGACCACTGATGTCAGCTGGTGCCTCTTATTATTACTGTAATGAACTTGTGAATTTTGTTACAGGTAATAAACACTAAAAACAGCCAAGAACCCTAATGAGACAATTGGAGATTTGAAGAAGACATCTTACATATTTGCTTTGTCTTACTATTTCCGATAGGCTGAAACACAGGTGGCTCCTGAACTTCAGCAGAACAGGAGATTTGTCCTGAGCAGAACACAGCAGATACCCCAGTGCAGAGTCTCACAGGTGCCCTGCCATGTCATGCAAGCTACAGCTGCACACAGGATGTCCAGGATCCTTTAATGTCACCTGAAGAAAGAAATAGGGCTTAGTTATGAGATTGACAGAAGGCACTTCCAGGGAACCAGCTACCATATTGTCTTGAGGTAATGCTAAGGTATGAGCTCTACACTGACCACTGAAGTCCATGCTGGATGGAAGCAGCTCCTTCCTTCATGGCTAATGGATGAGCCCTTTGCTTATGACAAAGGACCAACACACTATCACTGGAGCAAGGACTGAGTCAACCAAGTGAGTATGGAAAACTAAATCACTTCACAGCTGAACAAGCAGGGGGTTTATGTATGCAAGGGAGATTCTTTAACATGGTCTATAAAACAGCAATTAGGAGCACTCTCTTTTTAGGAAGAAGACTTAGGTTTGAGACTCGCATCTCCTAGCTGCAGCTATCTAGGGATGACAGTCTGTCTCCCTCATACCAAGAGATCATTTCCATGTCCTCATATCTAATATTCTGATCTTTTTAGCTCATACGTCGCATGGTGCTAATCATATTGTTCAGTTTTGTTTCATATGGTAAAGGCAATGTGAACTAGCAGCATAGCATACAACCTAGATAAACCCACAGCCTGACATTTCGAACATGGGGAACCAGATCCCCACACTAGATCCATGCACCGGCGCCGAATTACATGCATATTACTGGAAGTCAGGGAAGGGCTAGAAATATACCCTGGGATGGCAACTTGTGGGATCACAGCCAGAAGCCTTTTGCTGTACTGAACAGTGGTCACACCAATTCACAAAACATGTTTTGTAATGTACCACATTACAAAAAAAAGGCAAAAAACTTTGCCAGGTTTCTTTTTACTCTTGTGCCAACTTCTGCCTTCTGACACAGAAAACACCACAGGTTTAATGAGCAGTGTGTATGTGGGTGGTGGGTAGAAATATTTAAATACATGGTTAGCTGAATGTGTGTTTCTAGGGCAACAATATTAAAATATGCTACCTCACTTTTTTCAGTGAATAAAACAAAAAATAAAAAATTTGAATAACTAATGATGATAAAATTTTGAATAACTAATTTCTCCCTCAGCAGGTTATCCTTTTTAGAAAAGTCAGGCTCATCCAAAAAGATTTGAAATAATTGTCATATGTGGAACAAAACACACAGAGAAAAAATGATGTTACACAGCATGTAATTGCCTATGGATTTATTTTTTATTAAACTGTTATGATACTTACAGCAGTAAGAACACAACACTGATAACAAAGGGGTTTGGTTGGTTGGCTTTGTTTGTTTGATTGATTATGGGCTATGTAAGATTTTCAGGTAGACAAAAGCTTGTTTCAGTTTTAGAAATAAAGCCATCCCTGTCCCTCTGCTTAAACTGGGGTATAAGTTACTGCTGGAAACAGTGCTCTAGAGTTCACTTCCTTCTCTGCTTTGAAAATGTTCTGAATGTCAAATTTCATATGAAGCAATGCTGTCAACAGCTGGCCAGGCAAACACATTGCAGGAAGGTGTACTTCCAATCCAAAGAAAATCTCCCTCTTATGCCTGACTATCTATATTCTCCTTAGATTTGTCTCAAAATAATGTGTCTGAGCAAATATTTGGAAGTGTAACAGGAAGAATATATCTGGTCACATAAGAAAGAGCAGCAATGAATCTCTAAACCTTGCAGAAAGCAAAAGGATGCCTTTAGAAGCAAATTTTTTTTTTTTCCCCTGTGCACTTTCTAGCACTGCTTTCATGTTAGCACACAGGTTGTGTGTTTTCCCTTAGACATAACAACTATGAAGTTATTCTTCATTTCCCTCCTTTCTCAGAAGATACAAGCAGGAATTTAGGTAAGGAACTGGAGACGGTGTTACTTCTCTGGCAGGAGCAGTAATAAACCTAAGACAGAAAACAATAATTGAAGGGCAAATGAATTCTTAGTTAAATACCTTGTGAACCCTGATGAAAAGGGCTGCTTGTGGCAGCTTTCTTAGCCCTGTCATGAGTTGCAGACCTTCCAGGAACACAAATACTAGCAGGGCTGCTGTTTTCTTTACTAAAGTGTTAAAATAAAACTTTTTACAACAAGGCTTTTCAGTAAGACATTTTAAATACAAAGCATTAAAAAGAAACTTTCTGCCTTCTGATTTTGCATGCATAAATTTCAGTTTGTGTTCTGTGCAATTACATTTTTAACTATTGCAGCTTCAGAGGAACATCAAAAAAATCCATGAATAATGATGAACTGACCATGAATGTCATCAATAAATGATGTCCAGAGACAACTAAAGTACAAAACAGTATTTCATCCCACGAGGTGTAAATATATACTGCTGCTACAAATCACTCTAGCCTTTTGCATATAGATAACTCACGAGGTCTCCTTGGAAATTTCTTGCTTCTGTAAATCACACTGTAAAATAAGTCCATACAGTGATTTCAAAAAGAGCCTTTCAGTATTCATAAATGCAGGGTTTTGCTTTCCAAAACAGAATAGTAATGGTGTGCAAGACAGAAATAGCTTGTTTTGTTTCAGCTACTTGAAGAGAGAGTAGCTCTCTCCCATTTACAGCATGGCTTGTCCCCCCTGTATGCTTTGTTTAATTGTACAAATAAGATTTGAAAAACATATGCGGACATGAAAATTCTGTTACAGGAACAGAGATAAACCACACCGATTAAAGAAGAAACACTTGTTTATTAAAAGGAAAAGGTTCTGGATGGCAGCAAAGAGTCAGACATGAGAGAGATGAATGTATGCACAGCTGTTCGTGTTTAAAGGCAGAATATAGACATAAATACAGTTAGATCTTTTCTCTGCTCTGCTGCTATAGTATTTTTATACAGTCGATTCAAAGGAATATCTGTCATAACTGAGCACAAGGAGAAATTTATAAGAAACAGAGCACAGACTGCTTCTCTAAAGCCAGGATAAACAAAGCCCAGAAAAGCCTCTCAAGCTATGGTATTGCAAAATAAACTTAATTGTAAAAAAAGAAAACCACCTTCTGTGGATGAGAAGATTAAATGTCAGATTCAACTCCGAGTCAGATGGCTTGTTCTTCTGTTTGAATAGAACACAGGTAATGTTCCCCTGCTATCATCACAGATCCTGCTCTGTCTGAAAGAAAGACTACTGTGAAGCAGGAATACTTTAAAAGCAATACTTTACTTTTTCCATGATCTATTCAGCCTATTTACAAAGCACATCTGAAAGAGAGAGGTTGATGAGACTGCCCTCAAAGTTTGTTTTAATGCATAGATGCAGTGAAACAATCTTGAAAAATCAGAAGTGCTACAGGAGAGCAAATCAGGCCTTACAAGAGAGACAGTGAACTGGTCCAGAGGATACAAAGGCTTCTCCAGGGTTGCCATTCTCTAGCCTGGAGAAATATATCTCATATCAGTTCTGCCATGCTGACCTCCAGTCCTACTTTCAGCTGTGTTAAGAGAGTAAGACAATGTGTAGTTTTTCAGTACATGAGTAAGTTTAAAGGCTTTTAAGTGCACCCATCAGCATTTTATGGCTCAAGTACCCATCTACAAAACAAAAAGGACCTTGGAGTATTGATCTATAGTCAATTAAATATGAGTCAGCAGTGCGCACAGGTGGCCAAGGAGGCCACTGGTGTCCTGGCTTGTATTAGAAACACCGTGGCCAGCACGAATAGGGAGGTGATCATGTCCCTGTGCACAGCACTGGTGAGGCCACACCTTGAATATTGCTTTCATTCCTGGGCCCTTCACTGTAAGAAGGACATAGAAGTGCTGGAGTGTGTTCAGAAGAGGGCAACAAGGCTCGTGAAGGGCCTAGAGCACAAGTCCTGTGAGGAGCAGCTGAGAGAGCTGTGGTTGTTTAGAGTGGAGAAGAGGAAGCTGGGGGGAGACCTTATCACTCTCTACAACTACCTGAAAGGAGGTTGGAGCAAGGAGGGGGACAGCCTCTTTTCCCTGGTGATGTGTAACAGGACCAGAGGAAATGGATGCAAGCTGCACCAGAGGAGGTTTAGGCTGCATATTAGGAAACATTTCTTCGCTGAAAGGGTTATCAAACATAGGAATAGTCTGCCCAGGGCAGTAGTGAAGTCACCATCCCTGGAGGCATTTAAATGGCATGTGGACCTAGTCCTTAGGGACATGGTTTAGTGGTGAACTTGCAGTGTTGGGTTGAAGGTTGAACTAGATGATTTTGAAGGTCTCTTCCAACCAAAGACATCCTACAAAAAACCCAAAACAACAAAACAACAACAAAAAACCCTAGAAATATGGAAGTGTATTGTATCATGAAAATTAATTTTTTGAAAAGGTTCTGGTGGGCTTTTTTGGGGTACAGATGGAAATTGTTCTAACCTCTAAATAAAGCCAACATGGATTACTATGAAAGCTCAACTGCAATATTTATATATAATGCTCATTCTCATACTAATTTCCCATTTAAATCTACAATTATCTTGCTTCAAAACTATTTTGTACATACTTTTCCTGTTCTCTATTTTCTAAGTTAAGGTTAAAAATATTACAGCACATTTCTGTTCCACTTCTAATTCAAGTTCCGTTTTGATGGCACAGCACATCAATTTTCAGGAATCTATTTGTTTCTTTATGGAAGCAACAAAACCCAACCCCCCACTTTCCTCGTTAACTTTACTTAAAGCCCTGCAAGATGTAGAAAGCATTTGCCACATAGTAATATTTTATTCAGATTCTGATTTTCTCGGGGATCTCATGTGTTGCTACAATAAAACCGCAAAGATATAAAACCCCTCCTTGTCACGTGTAACTTTTATTTCAAATAATCAGCAAAGCAAAAAGTTATGCTAAACATATTCCAGGCTACAGGAGTGGAATAAACACCCCAAAGCTTTCTCTCATGTTTTCAAGTATGTCCTGGCTATTACAGCCTTTCAGTTAGATAAGATAAATACACAACCATCCATCAGAAACCTGCATAGACACATAGATACACTGAAATCACACAGTCACAACTCTGCCCATGACTGTGGGTTTTGCTGATTGTACAGCACACTTAACATATCCCATATCAAATGCCTGGATGTATCCTGCTCTTCTCTACAGGGAGAATGGTGCAACAGACCATGTCAGGATGAATTAGGTAGAATGCAGAGCTGTTAGTGGACCCTGAGCCAGGGTTTCCAGCTCCTCTGCTACCTCCCAGATAAAACCTTTGAGGAAATACATGTAGAAGGGACTTAGATGAGATGTCACAGCTACTGCCACATGGCGGTACACCATTTTGTAGCACACATAGTGACATCTTCTTAGATAAATGTGAGCAACCAGGTTTTTTTACATCTAGTTCATCTTCGGCATTCTATATTCACATAAGCACTAAATGTGCATGATGTGTGTACACACAAGCAAGTTAAGTGGTGTTTTGTCACCTTATATTTGATGCTGTCATTGATGGGATCGAAAATGTCCTAGAATACAGCTAACAAAGTATTGTTACAATCACCTTTAACGAGTACATGCCTTAATTATTAGTTTTTCTATATGCAATAGTGACAGGACAGTTCAGCATCTCATTTTGTAAGGATCCACCAAAGATGGAGAGCTGTGTGATTGTTACTGGCCGTGGGCAGCTTGACACCCACAGACCCACAAGGTGGAGCTCGCAGCACTCTCATGGAGCTTGCTGCTACTCTGGCAAGCATCCTGGCTGCCCAGTGCAATGGAAATCCACAGCAATGTCAATTAAAGGAGGTAAGAACATCATACTGCAAGTACTACCCATGATTCTCATTTTACAGCATGCACTTTCTGACACATCAGCATCATCAAGTCTCCAAATTCTTCAGGGCTCATGTTTTCTTTAAATTGCCCTCAGGATGAAAAGTTGTAAGTTGAAATGGAGTGATTATTTAAAGCCTTTTTCTCAACAATCACAGAATCACAGAATTGTCATAGTTGGAAAAGATCTCTAAGACCACTGCACCCAACTGTCAACAGCAGCAACAACAACAACAACAAAACCAAATCAAAACACAAAGAAAAAAACCACCACAACCAAAAAAGACAAACAAAAAACACACAACCCCCTTCCCCCCCCCAATCACCACCACCAAAAAAAACCCCAACACTAAACAAACAAACCAAACAAACACAAAAAAAAAACCCTCACCATCCCACTAGAACATGTACTGAAGTGTCTGATCTACATATTGCTTGAATACCTCCAGGGATGGTGACTCCACAATCTCCCTGGGCAGCCTGTTCCAGCACCTGACTACTCTTTCAGTAAAGAAATCCTTCTTAATATCTAATCTAGACCTCCCCTGGTAAGACTTCAGGCCATTTCCTCTGGTCCTGTCATTATTTACTTGAGAGAAGTGGCTGCACCCACCTCACTACAATGTCCTTCCAGGTGGTTGTAGAGAGCAATAAGGTCTCTCCTCAGCCTCTTATTCTCCAAACTGAACAGTCCTAATTCCCTCAGCCTCTTCTCACAGGCCTTGTTCTCCACACCCTTCACCAGCTTGGTTGCCCTGCTTGACTTGCTCCAGAAACGCAATGTCTTTCTGGTGGTGAGGGGCCCAGAACTGAACACAGTACTCAAGGTGTGGCCTCACCAGTGCTGAGTATAGGGGCATATTCCCTTCCCTTCTCCTGCTGGCCATACTATTTCTGACACAGGCCAGGAGGACATTGGCCTCCTAGGCACACTGCTGGCTTATGTTCAGCTGGGTGTTGACCAGGACCTCCAGGTCCTTTTCTGCTGGACAGCTTTCCAGCTACTTCTCCCCAAGCCTGTAGTGTTGCCTGGGGTTGTTGTGACCCAAGTGCAGGACCCAGCACTTGGCCTTGTTGAACCTCATACCCTTAGCCTCAGCCCATCCATCCAACCTGTCCAGCTCCCTCTGCAGATCAGCACTCCCACCCAATTTGGTGTCATCTGCAAACTTGCTGAGGAAGTGAAGCACTCAATCCCTTCATCTAGATCATTGATGACAATGTTGAACAAGACTGGCCCCAAAACCGAGCCCCATGGGACACTACTGGTGACCAGATACAGACTGGATTTAACTCCATTTACTACAACTCTCTGGGCCCATCTGGCCAGCCAGTTTTTAACCCAGTGAAGAGTCCACCTGTCTATGTCATGACCCACCAGCTTCTCTATGGGAATGCTGTGGGAGTTGGTGTCAAAGGCTCTATTAAGTCCAGGTAGACAATGTCCACAGCCTTTCCCTTGTCTACTAGGCAGGTCACCTGGTCATAGAATGACATCAGGTTGGTCAAGCAGGGCCTGCCTTTCCTGAACCCATGCTGGGTGGGCCTCATCCCCTGTCTGTCCTGCACTTGCCATGTGACCTCACTCAAGAGGACCTTCTCCATAATTTTTCCAGGTACTGAGGTCAGGCTGACAGGCCTGTAGTTCTCTGGATCCTTCTTTTGGCCTTTCTTGTACATGGGTGTCACACTGGCAAGCCTCCAGTAACCTGGGACCTCCCCTGTTAGCCAAGACTGTTGATAAATGATGGAGAGAGGCTTGGCGAGCTCCTCTGACAGCTCCCTCAATACTCTGTGGTGGATACCGTCTGGCTCAATAGACTAGTGAATGTCCAGATGCCATAGCAAGTCATTAACTGCTTCCTCCTGGCTTATGGGGGGAGTCATTATTCTCTCCATCCAAAATCAAAATCCCAACATAGGGAATTCACAAAATGCCAGAACACGCAAGTACTTTCTTCCTACACTAGGACTGAAACTCCAAAGCAAGGATAAAAGAAAGAAAAGATGCAAAACACCTGCAATATAGTACAGCGTTTTTTCATGCAGAAATTGACTTTAGGCCACAGGGTTTGTTCTAATTATAGAAAATACATTTTTACTCAAACTCACTACTACCACCTGTTAGAAACATACTCTGTTGAGTATTGGGTTAAAAGTCTCTTTGGTAGAAGATTTCCAGCGTGATTCTGAGGCAGCAGAGCTGAGTGCTTCCTAGCCCTTAACTGGAGTTTCAAGGCTAAAAAGAAAATTGTCCTCATGGGCATGGAGGCAAGACTGCAGTTCCCCTTCTGCCGAAGCAGTTGTTGAGGAACATGCAATGAAGGAATTGATCTGATTTTAGCAGAGACAGAGGGTTATTTAAGATTTCTACATTATTTCAGTGAACAATTTACATGGCAACCCCCAAAGAAAGGTATAGGTGAACTTCAGAGGGTCATGATCAGCAGTGCAGAGTCCAGTTGGAGACCTGTAGCTAGTAGCATTCCCAAGGGCCAGTACTGGGTCTGGTCTTATTCAACATCTTCATCAATGACCTGATGAAGGGACAGAGTGTACCTTCAGCAAGTTTGCTGAGGGTACAAAACTGGGAGAAGTGGCTGATACACTGGAAGGCTGTGCTGCCATTCAGTGAGATCTGGACAGACTGGAGAGCTGGGCAACAGTGAATCTAATAAAGTTCAACAAGGATAGAGTCCTACACCTGGGGAGGAATAACCCCATGCACCAGTACAGGTTAGGGGTAGAACTGCTGGAAAGCAGCTCCATGGAAAAGGATCTTGGAGTGCCGGTAGACAATAAGTTATCCATGGAACAGCAATGTGCCCTTGTGGCCGGGAATGCAAATGGATCCTGGGGTGCATAAAGAAAACTGTGGTCAGCAGGTCGAGGGAGGTTCTTCTCCCACTCTACTCTGCACTAGTGAGACCACATCTGAAGTATTGTGTCCAATTCTGGTCTCCCAAGTTGAAAAGGGACAGGGAAATACTAGAGAGAGTCCAATGGAGGGTTATGAGGATGATTAAGGGACTGAAACACCTTTATTATGGGGAAAGGCTGAGTCATCTGGGACTCTTTAGTCTGGAGAAGCCTGAGAGGGGTTTTTATTAATGTTTAGAAATATCTGAAGGGTGAGTGTCAAGTAGAAGGAGCCAGTCTCTTTTCAGTGGCACCCTGTGATAGGATGAAGGATGATGGTCACAAACTGGAACACACAAGTTCCACCTCAACATGAGAAGAAACTTTTTTTGCTGTGAGGGTGATGGAGCCCTGGAAAAGGATGCCCGGAGAGTTTGCAGAGTCTCTTTCTCTAGAGACTTTCAAAAGCCACCTGAATATGTTCCTGTGTGGCCTGCCCTGGGTGATCCTGCTCTCCCAGGGAGCTTGGAGTCAATGATTTACAGAGGTCCCTTCCAACACCTACACCATCCTATGATTCTAATATGAGGAGACAACTGGAAAGAGCACACAGACATGGAGTTCGTACTTCTGAAGTAAGGATTTGTTTCCATGAAAAATATTCCTATAAGTATAACCTGCTCGTGTGGCAGTTAATCCAGTATAAATCATGGTATATTACTGTGAAGAAGTATTAAGAACATAGTTATCCTGAGAGTAAACAAGTGGAAATGTTTTTGCAACATTTTGTACTAAGCATTCAATACTGAAAAAAAGCAAAAGTACTCTGGTACCATTCACACAAGCATATTTATTATAT
>JAAGNO010009259.1:88400-100202 GCA_033439905.1 Ceryle rudis | reverse complement strand
ACCTTCCCTTGTTGGGTCCCTCACCAGCTGTGTCAGGAAGTTCTCTTCTACATGTTCCAGGAACCTCCAGGACTGTTCTTTCTCTGCTGTATTGTATTTCCAGCAGACATCTGGGAAGTTGAAGTCCCCCAACTCTTTTTGCTGCCACAGACCTTACCAGCACACCATCCCAGAAGTACCAGCAGGCCACTCCCAGGCTCCCCTCTAGCAAGCCCAGTTTCATCCCCAGCTCCCTTCAAATATAGTTTAAAGCTCTTTCAATGAGCCCTGCTAATTCTTGTCCTAGGATCCTTTTCCCCCTTTGTGACGAGTTTACCCCATCTGTTGTCAGCAGGCCTGGTGTCTTATAGACCAACCCATGGTCAAAGAACCCAAAGATCCTTCTTCTGGAACTCACTGTTTGATTTAGTTACATCCAGAAGGCATATTTCATCTATGTCTTCAAGTCTGCTCCGTTATGCAAATCAACAAACAGTGAAGTAGGACAATACAGAGATTAACTAAAAAAGCACCATCCAATCCAAACTAAAACACTAATGGAGGCACACCAGCAGATGTATAAAATTTAAATTATACTGCTAAACGTGATTGATCTCCTCTGGTAGCCTTCAAAGATATGAAGTATCAGGAGAAAAACAGAACAGATAAGAAAAATTCTGCAGGATTATAGAAAAGGAAAGGCACTGGAAGAAAACAGTCTAAGAAGGGATCAGGGGAAACAAAGGATATATGATGTCCAGAGGGAGGGAAAGTAATACATGGAATGCATAGAAAGCTGGATAGACATACATAGAGCCTAGAAAAAACGTGGGGTTTTTTTGGGTGGTGGGCAGGGGGAAGATGGTGGAACAAGAGAGAAATGAGTAAGGAAAAATACTTATTAATATAGTACACATACTAGACAGCATAGGAGATTGATTTAGAACCTTGTATCTGTAAAGCAGCCACACAGATTCCCTCCCCCCCACCCTTACATGCACATTTCAAGGGTATAAGAAATCATAAATACCTGTGGACATCTGGCAGCACTGTAGCAATCTCCAGCTGTAGCAAATGGAACTGCTCTCCCAAGTATAGTCTGAGCAAAAAGAAAATCTGTGGCTAGAAAACAGAAAATTACTCAACACTGAAACTGCTGCATTAGAAGTTCAGAAGAAAACAGTGCAAGAAGGCATTCACATGCGGGGTTTATGGTTTGGGTTGGGTTTTTTGCATTTTGTTTTTGGCTTGATGTTTTAGAAACTACATTTTAAATAGTCCAGCTTGGCTAATCCGACATCAGTCCAACCTAAAAGCCCAGTTTTCTTTCTGAGATAGGAGGGTACTAGGAGGAGGGTGGGTGTGCATTTGGACACAGCTCCAAGGGAGCTGACTGTGGGCCAGTTTGCCACCTTCAGGCAGGGGCTTGAAAGCACCGCAAGATTGTCTGTTCATTTAGTACATCTGCCAAGGTCTGAGGAGACTAACTACAGCACAGGAGGACTTTCCCCAGAAAAAAATATGCCAGGAACTAAAAGTAAATGGAATAAAACCTTAGAAAACTGAAGATAGTTCACATGTAAAAATATGAATCTAAGATTCATGCCACTTGGGCCAAACTAATAAGGGAAATAGTGGTGGTCTCTTGGTTTTGGTTTTTATTTGGTTGGTTTTCTCCTCTCTTTGAGTTCCTAAAGCAAATAAGAATTTTGTTTGCCCCAAAAGAGCACAAATGGGTGGGTTAAAATGGGAATTTAGTAATCATGACCATGTGCAATTTAGTAGAAACCTCACATTGGCTAAAACTGTCAAAATGCTTACTTTTAATTTGCATGGAAGCTACATCAAATCTTATTTTGCTAAAAACTGTGAAGCCAGCTGCAAGATAATCATTTCGACAGGCACAGTCTTGCCTTCTGCTTCCATTGAAAGGGCATTCATATGGATTCTGCAGCCTAAAGAACAGCAAAGATTTAGTTTTCCTTTTGACATTTTTCCATAACACATCATAGTAAAAAACAATTGCATTGCACTATGACACATAAAAATACTACGCAACAATTACCGAACAAGAAGCTCAGCTATTAATCTTTTTCTCAATTGAAATACTGACATGGATTGATGCCATTTCTACTAAAATCAAGACAGAAAAATTTTTATAATCATTTAATGAAATTAACACAATTTCATCCTAGAAATATCTGCATTTCTGCATATGTGTTCACATGCCTGGATATTCAAAACAGAAAAATCAAGAAAAAAAAAGTCTACTCATCTGTTCTCGCAGTATAAGTATTATTTTACTCTTTTCTTTTGGAAGGAATAAATGCACTTCATAAAGTTACAAGAACACTTTTGTACCTGAATCCATATACTTCAGAAAAGTTGTCTGCTTCACCTTTTACTAATGTCAAATATTCTTTGGGATTCTCTAAGTGCATGTCTGAGCAATAAATCTGGAAGGGAAAATAAAACCCTTTAGTAAATTCTTTATGAGAAAAGTATTACTTCATAAAAATACGTGCTCATGAAAACACATAAATATTAAGAGTACCTTTATCATCTTTCCCTTGACATTAAGTAGGTAATCACCATCCTTTCTAATCCCTTTTTTAATCTGGATATCTTTGCAGGTGGTAAGAATTTCACCTTCAAAATGAATCATAGAATCATATTAATATTTCATGAATAGAACTTAGTTTTAGGACTAATTTTTGCATAATTCTGTTCCAAATATATTTATAGCTTTTACACAAGTTCCCTGGGAAAACATTAACTTCAGCTGAAAATGAAAGCTGTCACTTACATTCTTCCTCACGGCAGATCTTTCTGGCATGTGGTTTTAAATGTGGCAGGCACAAGTCACTGGACAAGCCATTTTCAGTCATACATTCTACAGTTCTCTCCTTTACCCCCACTCCACAAGACACTGAGCACTAGACATGGATAGCCACCAAGAGTTATTTTAGAAGGTAATAAATAATATAATTATGTCAGCAAATTCATCTTAGCATTCATTGTTGTTTGAGGCAGCTATCAAAAATGAGCTTGCACATTTATACTCACTTCGGTCCACTTGCCCACTCTCCAGGTAGCTGCCTGTGAACATCCTTTGATATTACATTTATAAATGTATGGGGATGGTTCCACTGGGCACTCGTGGTATGTTACAGTTTGAAGGCCATGAGGATGACGATTTTTAACGGAATGGATTCCAACACAGTATGCAATCCTCTGCTGGTAACCAAACTCACAGGTGGCTGAGCACTAAAATAAAATCCCCAATCACAGGCATTATTTCTATGAAACAACCTTTTGACAGCATTGCAACTACAGATAAGTGAGCTCGGTTCCTCACTTTGGGAAAAGCCTGTGATCTGCTGCGTGTCACCTCGGGGCTCGTACATCAGCATGCAGAGGTGAAGGTCTCCAATAGTTATGCATGCAAGGAGATGGGAAGTCCCATGCTGTCCTTCTCTCAGAGCTCACAAAGGTTCCAGACCCTCCAGACCCCTCAGCTGTAGTACACACACAGACACACACATGTAGGTAGTGCAGATATGCAAGGGAGACAAGGCACTGATCCATCACTTCATTGAAGGCAAGAAAAATGCTTTTTTACTTCAGTGAGATCAGCTTGCAAGAGAATTTCCTGGGAACCAGCAAAGGAATTCTGTGGTAGGGACACCTGTGTTCGTAGGTCCCAGAGAAGACTGTTAATAGGCGCTACAATAAGTCACAGCTGATTGACAAGTTTGACATGGAGAAAGTTAACACACCCATCAAAGGAAATTATATGTTCAAAGGAAGTTATATGTGGTTTTTTGCTCTGAGCACATTATGGCTGTTTTGTAGCAATATGACATTCTTAAATGTAAAGTTATAAGATGTGTGAGCAGTAGAATTAATTTACCTGTGATAGTTCTCCTGTGAGCACAACATATTTGGAGGGAGCTATCCGGCAGTTTTTGGTTGATGGGGGCTTTGTGTCAGGATCACAGAAGCTTTCATCCACTTGGAGCTTGTTTCTATCCACACACTTAACCTTGCGGTATATTTCCTTTCTTCTATATGATGCTGAACACTGAAAGTAAGTACAAAAACTGTTTTTCTCAAGTTAGCCTTTACAGTCCAGATTTGTTTGCCACTTTCCACAAATGAGTAAAATCCAGACATCAACAACTTTTATGACATCTGTTATCAGCATCGGACTGAATTACTTGCTGAATCAAAATCCTTTGTTTCCAAAGTTTAGGTACCTTTAATCATCTAAAAAGCCAACAGTGTACAATAACTGCTGGTTGATACTGAGGACAAAATGAAAATGTCAGATCAAGATGATAAGATGAGAGAAAAAGCTCTTCTCTATGAAAAGGAAGAAGACCAAAAGAAAAAAAAAAAAAAAAAAGGATTTAAGTGGAATGTAAAAGAAATAAGTTGGTCTTGAAAACAAAGTGAAAAGAATCCCTGGACCATCATGTAAGTGACATTATACCAGTAAAACAAAACAAACCTTCCTGTTAATGAAAGCAGTGGCAGCTTTGGGCAGCAGCATCTGTTGAGCCTGTGCTTTTGCCCTCAGTGTCCTCAGACCTCCCACTGTGGCAGGTGTGTTGGATAGAAAGTCATCACAGTTCTGCCAGGACAGGGTAAGACAGTTGTTGCTACTAGAATCCAGAAAAGTGGAAGCATGGGCTAAATAATACATGTCAACAGCATGTTCCCAGCTACCGATGCTTAAACTAACCTGTTTGGACTTGCTGTGATAAAGACGGCAGGCTCAAATATACATCCTCCAGTCTCCACAGAAGCAATAATCAGCAATAATAACATCACTCACCACAGCCCTGAACTTAATATAATACTTATTTGGACCAAAAAAAAAATCAATTAGAAGACTCCTCAAGTTCTAATACACAGATCAAGGCTATTGTTCAATTTTTATTATTATCAGCTCAAAAAGGCAACTTGAGGTACAAAAAAACCCAGACTCTGTAAGGTAAAACAATAGGGAAGCCACTAACTTTATCAAGGTTGGACTTTATCAAGTCTCCCTGAAAATGGAGACTGCACAAATTCCCTGTGTGAGTCCATTCAGCTGCCTAAATTGTCCTCATGGAGAGAAAGGTTTTCATAATACCCAGTTTGAACGTCTCTGTCTTCACCTTACTCATGTTTCCTTTGGTCTTCCTACCATGTGACTCTCTGCAGTCTGGCTCCATCCCCTTGGTAACTTTCTTGTTGTGGACTTGGGATGGTGTAACTTACAGAAACATCTGATCTTTTAATGGCACGGAGTAGCTCAGAATATCAGGCACATAAGGAATAACCCCAGTCATGCACTAATGGGGACAGGCAGAAAAATCCTTTTCATTAATGCTTTATACATTAGTCTTGCAGACGTTCTTCTCTCTAGTGGGAAAATGCATATTTGGTAGGAGAATGCTGGCTGCTGCTGTCAGCCAGCCTCCCAGCTGCAAGCTGGAGAAATGCTAGATCTGGAAATTTTTCTGCTGTGCTGCGACTGGTGAGGTGAGGAAATGACACACGAGCACTCGGAGCCAAGACAGCTGGGCAAAATACTGTATGACATGCTGCACCAGGAGTGGAACACAGATGGATAAACACTTGAACTACTATTAATACTAGATGTACAGAGCTATATATGAATCCTGTGAGAGCAGGGAACTGAACACAGGAATTTCAAGCAAAGACTAACAGCCATGTGGAAGAAGTTATGAACTGGCTGGAAGTTGTAGTAAAATATAATACATTTCTAGTAGACAGCTCCAAATACCCAGATGGAATATACAAATATGTAACAGGAAAAGAAAATTCACCCTCATTCTCTGAAAGTGTATATTTGTGCTATAAGACCATTCTGAGCCACTTCCACCAATTCCTGATTTTAACAGTTTTATATTAGAAGAGAACACGTGGAGGAAACATACATTGTCAACTTTCCCTCAGTATAGCTTAAAAGAGGAATATGTGTGTCCAAACTGCATGAATATAATCCAGGTTTTGCAGAGCATCAACAACTGGTTTCTATATTAACAGCAGTCACTTGTACAGCATTGTGTCCCTGAGACTTCTGAGTCTTTGTATCCAAAGTTTCAGGGGGTTTACCCTAGGAAATTTAACAGTGCAGATAATTAAGATGCCACAACTGTACAAAATGGTTTTTTTGTTAAATGTTACAGTAAGAGACAGTCCCTTCTGTACACCATCTCAGGTATTACACATCATTTTGGGTTGGGTTTGTTTTGTTTTGTTTTGCCCTCTCCCTTGCTCTTTCTACGTGTTTGTATGTTTGCATAGGTAGATACAAAAATTTCCAAATTTTAACATGTAGACAGTAGTAATCTTTAAAAATGACAGCTCTCTCCTGAAGCTATCTTTAAACTCTCTTAAATATAAAAATGCATATTTAGTAGAATATTGTGTTTTATTTTGCTTCTCATCTTTTCCGGTAAGTCTTCCATAGAGATCTTCTTGAAGAAACTGCTGTCCAAAGGTTTTACCTCTGAGGCTTTTACTTCCAGACGACATTTCATTCATAGTTCTATTCTTAAAAAGTGATTTTTAAAAGTAATATATTTCATAATGAGGTTTTATTAAACAATTTATGTACTATGCAAAGAACTTCATAGTTAGATTACAGAAGTCTACCAACAGGGACCTGCTCAGAGCTCCACCAGAGCTCCTGTCAACAACAGTAGACAAGCAAATTCTGCGTGAGGGGCGAAACAAAGCCTTTGACCTCTATGGTCATTTGTTATTCTGCAACATAACCAACTATTAGAAATGTATCTATATTTGGGGGGAAAAAAAAAAAAAAAAAAAAAAAAAGAAAACTTATGATATCACTCAGTTTCTTCACACAAGTTGAAAGCTTTACTTACATCTTCCCATTCAGCTGCCAACCACTGGTAGTGCAGGCAGGCAGGCAGCCAGCAATGCCTCTTGTTAGTGGGCCGAGTATCAGGATTACACATCACTTCACTCAGTTCGCCTAGGCCCTTCAGCTGACAGCTGATGTCCCTTTGCTGAATTCCTTCACCACAGGATACAGAACACTAAAATTGATCAAAATCAGTTATGTCAGTATGAAAAGAGACAGTCCCCAGAAGATGGTACGGTTGCTATTACAAGTTCTTAGGATATTATTTAAAATACTTCCAGCTCCTTCCATACTAATGTTTCATTGCATCTGAAGAAATTTATGTTGAAAAATGTAACACTACAATTAAAATAAAAAGTCATTAGAAATACAGAAAATAAAAGCATCCGAGTTACCTAGACTGATCTTTCTGCTTAATTCACAGTAGGAATAAACACTATAAGCATATGCAAAACAAGAGTTCACGTTTCTGCAAGGTTCTCAGTTCTGAGTTTAAAACATTCCTTCATTAGAGACTGAGACTTGTCTGTTGTTTTAAAATGCAAGTATTAAAATAAAATTTAAAAATCTCAGCATTTCAGGTTGGAAAAAACTTGCAAATGGCACAGTATTTTGAGGATAATTCTCTTCCTTTTGCAGGTAGCACTAAGGGTTTTGAAGCCTGAGGAGCTTAAAAAGGTTCAAATCCTCCCTGCCACATGCCTCTTTTCCTCCTTTCCGGCCAAACTTATTTCACTACAACACTAAGGCTTGCCGAGACAGACAGCCCCCTTTTACCGCAGTGAAGGGCATGCTTATGTCCCAAAGCCTACCTAAGACTCAAGTCTAATCATAAAGTATCTACTTGCTCTATTGAGACATAAATGTCAGGTTGGAGTCTTTTAATTTTGAATAGAAGAAACTAACTCTGATATACTGCTTTGAGTAACCTTGGTTTGTATAGATAAGAGGGACTAACTATGAACTAAGCGAGAACAGAGAGGAGTCTCCAGAGATAAGCCAGATCATGCCAGTTCTGCGGTTGCCAGCTCAGCACAGCCTTGTATTCTGAGCCAAAGGTAAAATACTCTGCGAGGAAGAGTGTGGGCCTTCCTCCAGAAGACCCCGGCCCACGACCGCCAGACAGCAGTGCGCAGGCGTCAGTGGGAGGAGACTTATGATAATGAGTTCCCAGAAATAATTATAATAACCACACCTATTCCTGGAATTAATTGTAATAACCCCTCCCTTGCCAATGAATATGTATATTTCTCATTATAAATAACTGCTGGATTTGAAGAACGGTGCGCAAGTTTGGAGGAGTGATCCCCCTTGTGCTCAGCGCTGTAATAAACATGCCTACTTTATAACCTATCTCGGGTTGTAGAGTTTGATTCCGCACATCACTATCAAGTGCGGCCAAATTGTGCAGGGTGGTAACGTGTCTATCAGCATGAGGAACTGTATTTGGAAAGAGTGAGTGAAATGCAAAATATTGCCATACACCCAGTGACGTGCAAACTCACAAGGTAAGAGATCTTTTACAAGAACAAACCAGGGGAAAGGCCAGTACTTCTGCCCACAAGCCCTTTTTCTTGTCCTTCTCCCACAAACCTGTTCAGACTATGATAGCAATTAGTGATACTACTGAATTCATCACTGAAGGTAAGAAATAAACTTTAAAAATTTACTGTTACTTTGAATTTGCAAGGTAAATTGAGGAAAGTTTTAAGTACCTAGTCAATCCCAAACTGAGATTACCAAATGTTTTGTTTTCACTGGTATTTACTTTTAAAAGAAAGAAAATGAAGATATAATGAACTACTTACTAATTTCTAGATATAATTTTGATGTGTTTATAAAAAAAAAAAAAGCTTCCTGAGAATTACTTCAATTGAAGCAGGGTGTTCTGAATATGATCTTGTTCTGTACTCTCAGAAAACATAATTACAGCAGATTTTACATACCTCTTTCCATCTGCTAGCCTTCCAAGCAGGACATCTTCCAGCTCTACATATTTTGAACGTTCGTGGTTTTTTTAAGTGTCTGCAGTTTCCTTCCTCTATTTTCATTTGGAGGCTATTAAAACAGTGCACATCACGAAACTTCAACCCTTTTCCACAGGAAACAGAACACTGAAAAAAAAAAAAAAAAAGTGAAGTGTATTTCATTACTTTACTAAGAATCTCAAAGCAATAAGGAAACCAAAAGAAGCTGTGGTCTCGCCCAAAATGGACTCTATGGTTATAGGAGTAAGTTTCTGTATCATGACAGAACATCTACTGTACACATCTGCAACTTCTGTGTAAGCTCTCTTGCACTGAGCATTAATGATCAGATGCCAAGCATCTTATGTCTTGTTCATTCATTGATGTCATCATTGATGAATACTTAAGCTCAGCTATCCATATCCATGCAGGAGACAGATTAATGTTATGATCTCACAAGAACACGCTCTAGCAGCCTGTTTCCAGTATGTATATTGTTATTTTCATGTCAGCATTATGTTCATCGTAAGCATTAAAGAAAGAAAAAGCACAAAATCATGGGTATGCAGGTTTCCAGCTATTAGGCTACAAAGTCATGTTTACTCTGGCATTTCCTTTCCATGAGCTTTGAGTATCTTGCTGCAGGCGACAGAGGCAAGAGAAGAGGTATAAACACTATAGGTTATGATGCAGTCCTTGGAGGCATGGCCTTGTCCCGCTGCCCTGGTATTCTGCTTCCTCCAGAAAGTTGCTATAATATATACAACTGGCTCAAGGATCTCCCTCCCTCCTTCCTTCCCTCCCTCCCTCACAGACAAAACCAATGGGGCTGCAGACACATTTTGTGCAACCCACACTGGCAGTATGCACAAGCCACAATTAGAGCACACTCAGCAGATTAGTACCCCTGGAGAAAGAGCCATTCCTCTGCTGAACTGCTGGTGACTTCAGTGATGTTTGAATTTAGTTCTTCAAACTAGTGCTGTCCTATTCTCCTGTCGAGCAGAGCTGTAGGTCCTAGGGAACCTTCAGTAAAACAAGAAACATCTGAAGCACTTCTAAACGAAGTGGTTACTGAGCCGACTTATCTTGGGTCATAAAAACTGTGAATGTAAGCACTGAAGCTTTTTTTGGTTTTCCTCAATTTTTTAAAATAATCTTCTTATTTTACATCATCCTACCAAAGTTTTGATTAATGGAAGGAATTCCTTTTCTGTCTGGAAAGAGCACATGTTTAATTTGTTCTAGGATTTCCTCCATACTTTATTTTACACTGGGACAAACATTTTCTGCACAATCAGGTAGGGAATTAATATTAAAATCAAAACTTAATTTGTGAGTGTAAAAAATTATTTAAATATAGACTTTCTTCAAAAGCACCTAAGACATTTCTCTTCCTTTTATGTTACATCATCATGTATGTAACTAGCATTACATGATAACTTAAGGAAGTACTTTTAAATACACATATATTCTATTTTCAGGAAATTAAGTTGAGATCATACAGCTTTCAGTACAAAACTTGGCAGATATTTACTTGAGAACAACAGGTGGAAGAAAGTTTGTCAAATAGAGAACACACAACTATAAAACTTTAACCCGATAGGTAAAAAACTATTTTTCACAACAACAGCAACTACACTTTGTTAAACAGAATTTCATCTGACTCACTTGTGCTCAATAACACAGGGACTTCTTTGTGCCCTTAAACATTTACATGTGTAAACTTGAAGGTTTCATTGAAACTGGAAATGTGTTTAACATTAAATCTATGCAGAATAATCTTTGCAGAATAAATAAATACATTTAGTTTATCACACAATATAATGCATAGCATGTTCCTTTTATGCAAGTACAATTATATTTGCAAAGATAAGTACTGATTTGGCCACAACTTGCCTTTTACATGTCTGCTGTACAATTCTAGTAATTGAGAATGTTTGTTTCTAAATTAAATAATTTTGCCTTCAGCAAAAGCTTTCATTTTATCATTTTGAAATATTGTTTATGTTACTTTAAAATTTATTTTTCATTAACTTCGAAATTACTTTAAGAGAGGAAGATAAAAAAATTACCTGAACTTTGATCTAAGAACAATGCAGGTCAGAAAACTTAAAACTCTGCAAATTCTATCATTATAAAAGCCTTTCAGAAATTCGGAGGATTTAATTATCGAAGCAGCAAGAGAACACGTATGTATGAAGACTAAAATACTGATATTATCTTGATAATTGATTTTACTCTTGCTTAAAGGTTTTTTTCCCCCAGGAATTTCAATGGTAAAACATAGACGTAAAGGACCCCTAAACTCTGAAAACTCTTCCTTTTTCTTCTGCAGTAGTAAGTTAAATGCAGCACAGGATTACTTAACCTCCTCCTATGATGTGTTAGTAAAGCATCACACACCCCTCCTTCCTCCATGGCTTTCCCCAGTGGAGCATAAATTAGGCTGCAGAGAGCTGTCAGCCAGAGCCCTTCTAGGGAAGGCATTCCAGGCTGAGCCCTACAACCAAAGACTGTGTCCTAAGGAGTCTCCACTTCAGGAGGTGAGGCCACCACAGCATAGAGTAATCTCACTCTTTAAATTCTCGTTGCCCTCAACATTAATTATCAAGACAACACTTTTCCATATACATACACATTTGTTTATACTGCTTGTGCAAATATCTTTTATTCAACAAAAATGAGATTTATTGTACAGGGCTAAAAGGCCACTAATTTTAATAAAATATGCAAAGAAATCTCTTATCTGACATCTCAGTCTTCTAAAGATCTTCCAATAATATCTCTATTAGATACAATAATATCTCCATTAGATAAAAAATTACATGGTTACACAGGTTAGAATTGGGTTGTGGGTTTTTTTTTTTTTTTGTTTTGGGTGGTTGGTTTTGGGGTTTTTTTTGTTTGTTTGTTTTTTGGGGGTTTTTGTTTTGTTTTGGGGGGTGGGGT
>JAAGNO010009259.1:71551-82269 GCA_033439905.1 Ceryle rudis | reverse complement strand
GCATGGCCACGCAGCCTTCCGGTGTATCTGCCAATCCACCTAGTTTTGTGTCATCCACAACCTTGCTGAGAAGACGCTCTGTCCCATCATCAATGTCATTGATAAAGATGTTGAACAGGACTGGTCCCAGCACTGATCCCTGGGGCACTCCACTAGATAACAGCTCTCCAGCTGGACTTGTCACCACTGATCACCACTCTTTGGACCCTATTTTTCAACCAGTAACTCATCCACCTTACTATCCCATGGTATCCACTTTTCTATCCCATACGTCCTGAGTTTCTCCACAACGATGTTATGGGAGACTGTGTCAAAAATGCATTTTATCCTTATAGCTAGGAAAAATATCTTCGGATTTAATGACACTCTCATACTGCTAAATGAGATGGTTACTTTTCATTCTACCCTTAGACTCAGAAATACTCAACATCATGTGTTGGAAGAATACCTCGTTCAGTCCATTCTTCTATGGACTTGGTCTTGGAAAACATGACTACCCCAGCCTTTCCTCATTTGTCACTTTATCTAAGTCTCTTACCACTCACGTTGCTGTCCTCTGGACACTCCAATTGTCTGCATGTTTTGTACAAGGAGGTATCCAAGACTGTATCCTGTGTATCAACTGAAGCGGTAGAATTAAAATACACCATGACAAAAAGCATATACCCAACAAGCATATACCCAGTACTGTTCTTCTTTGTTCAAGGTTTTTGTAGCCTTCCCACTTTGCAAATATTACTGCAGAAAGTAGTTTTCATCTAGATCTTTTCCAAATGTCATCTAGAACTCTGCAATCATACTGTAAACATCATCAGATCTTTGATATAAATGAATAATAAACACACCTCCCTCTTATGAGTGTGAACCATATTCTTACTAGGGCTGCAATACTACTCTGATCCAAACACTACCTAGATGACATTTCCACCAGTTTGACTGGATCTCTAAGCTCAATAACTTTTTAATTTAATTAAGCGAGAGTGTATCTCTAATGACCAAATGCACAGCCACCTGAGGCCAGTGAGTTCCAACAGGTCATTCTCAAGCTGATAAATTACTGCTGAGTGTTGTCTACTTGCAGAAAGCTCCGAACAGCCTCCATAGTTACTGCAAATTTCTCCCAGTCTATTACCTTTGCATGAGGAAATACAGCACTGCTTGAATGTTTGACTTCTGGCATATCAAAACATGAAAGGTGAGAAACTAGCACTCCCCATGTTTCAATAAGATGTAACACAAATATCATCCCAGAAACACCTTGCAAAACTCAGTCCACACACAGCACAGCTTTGGCTTCCATGACACTGACAAATGATCTCCACAAAGTGAATGACAGAGGGTAAATGAATATTCCTACTGCAGGACTTGTCAAAAACATTTGCAAAGCCTGCCATGAGGTACTGTAGCACATCTGAAAACCAAACCAGGTACAGACAACCCACCAATGCATGCTCCAGTCACACCTCTCTAAGCCAGACAGGTTTAACTGTTGTTCTTTCCCAGGTTTTAGGCAGAGAGAGGTCAAAAATAAGGGTATTCTTCTGTTCGAACTCTACAGTGAGACCCCACAGTGCAGGTTGCCAGTTCTATGCCACAAAAAAAAAAGCCACAATTTTTAGCTGTTGCAACTACCACCACCTACAAAACTACTATTGGCTTTCCAAGGCTGAATACTCCATGACCTTGTCAGAGCTGCCTGTAAGGAATCTTTTCTGATTCCTTGCTATGTCTGGATGGCTCATGACTCTACAACCAACCTCCATCACCTAAATTATTGAGAAAGTTTGTTACAGCCTCTGAAATTGTTTTATCCCCAAATCCTTCTCCCTCCAACATAAGTAACAATACTGCTGTGACATGTAGGGATATTTTTATGAGTAGAAATGTAGACAGGCTTGAAAGTCTCAGAGCCTCTTTATTCCAACACATGAAGAAAGACATCCTCCTTCCTCTGTGACTGAATCCACCAAAAATATACTAGTATTTCAGTTGCACAGCTTAATACCCAAGTTGCGAATTGCTGGATTCTGCAGGTAACATTTTTCTAGTCAACATGAGAGACGCTTCATCCAGAAAGTATTATTTGATAGTATTTTTATACATTAATCAGTTTTCATCAAAATTACAGTACCTATGAGAACACCTCTTTTGTCTTCAGTTAATTTTCAAGTCCTGTTCTGAGTTAAAATTATTTACAGCATTACTTCATAATTTTTAATTGGAAGACCATTTTTCCTCCCCAACAATTTCACCTCTATTACTGTAATTAAAAATGGTAAATTTGAAGAAGAATTCATGATAGATTTTTATAAAGAAAGCTTGTGTTAAAGGTCAGTTCTTTCTTTTTTGTGGTGGTAAATTTACCTTTCAGAAGTCCTTCTCTTCAGCACAGCAGCTCAGGAAGGATGGGCCTCACACAGAGAAACTACCATTTCCTACTGCTCCCCGTGGAATGGAAACCAGAGAAAAATCTCCAAGTATCATAATCAGCAGCCAGTAGCATCATCTAAGATTGGAATTTCTTAACATCACTCCCTTCAACAACAAAGGAAGGCAGAAATAATTTTCTAAGTCAGCCCAAGAAGTGCTTCTACTTTTTTTTTTCCCCCTGGCTTTATATTTTGGCTACATAACAGAATAAGAAGCTCACACACACCAAAGTTCCACCACCTATATGTTGGTTTCCAGGGCTTCCAGGTATATAACATAGACGTTAACACCAGTGCTCTCCAAACCAATCTCAGTGTGGGCATAGGAGATGCTGGATCATGCTGCAATATGACCTAACTGCATGTGGCAGCTGAGAGCAGTCAGAGACAGCCTGTCCACTGTCCATACCTATGCCTTTCAGGACAGGATTGAGTACTCTGTGGTCCATAAAAAGGCAGCCTTTGTTAGATTCTTTTTAAGATAATCATTTTGTTTCAACTTTCATCTGAAGGTTAACAAAAAACTTCTGAATAATTAATTTTCCAAGCATGCTGGAGCATATCTAACAGGTGAACACAAACAAGAAATTACACACATAGAAAAAGTAAAAATAAAGAATAAAGAGTAGTAAAGACAGATTTTAGGATTGATACAGAAAACAGGAAGGTAAAACCACAGTGAGAGGATATATATATATATATGTTCATTCTATGTATATATGTATGTTCATTCTAGTTAGATTTGTGAATAAGTCTTTTAATCTGGCCTATCTTTCCAACATCTCAAAGTGCTACCCACACTCAGCACAAATAAAACAGATGACCGGGTCCTTCTCTGAAAGCCCTGTCCTGTCTTTCCCAATCACAATGAACATCACCATTCTCTCCATCACTGCCTAAAGCCTGGCATCCTTTTTGATGCCAACTACACAGCGCTTGAAAAACAGGCTGTTAACATCCTCAGCTCCCCACCTACTGTGATACTCATCCAGGCTTCACTGTGCCATGTGTTTCCAACCCATCTATGTATAGCTCATAATGAGACTGTAAGCTTTTCCAGTCAGCAACCTTCTCTTTATTTTACCTACATAATATATATAGCACAATTAAATCTTCAAGCAAGCTTGTAGCTATTACAATAACATAGGAACAATAGAACTGCCAAAACCAGCTGCAACATTATTTTAGCAATTGTAGATTTGGCTTTTTACACTACCTATATCTTTAGATTCTGCTGGATATTCAGTTACATCCAAGTCCTTTTCAAGGGTATGCTCAGATAATAATTCAGTGCCCAAAGAACTGTATTTCATAGATGCTATTTCAGGTGCCCTCATTAAAGGAAAAGATATTTCAGAAACTTTTTTTCTGTTAACGATTGATTATACTTTACATACTACATAAACTATAAACTATCTTCCTGCATTTTCTATTTTTTTTCTAAAAATTTAGAAGTCTTATTACTCTTCATTTTAAGAAATAAATTAATTTACAACTTAAAAGGGAGAAGATTTTGTTTCTAGATAAAGTTCTATCATTTTTCTTTCAAAATAAAAGTGTTGTCCGACTTGTTTGGAGGTGACTCCCAACTGCTATAACGGTGACTCCTGCTATGAAGAGTGAAAATTCCTGATGCCAGATAAAAATGTCAAGTTTTAGGGGGACTGAGAACTGACAAATAAAACAAAAGCTTTTCATAGATGTTCACTGTAATGTCTGAAAAATACTGTTTACATAGAAAGGAAAATCTGAGCCCAAGAGATATTCAAGTCTTAGTTTCAAATTTGTCTCAAATTTTGGACAAGAAAAGTCAACATGGCTTACAGGGAGGAAACACTGTCTTCCCGTTTTCTGTGAGAGTATAATCCAAGGCTTTAGAGAAGAGTTATGTTGTATTCCATGTTGTGGCAAAGCCACTTCACACAGATTGTGGAGATATTAGTGTAGATGTTGATGGAAGGTTGTGTGACACAGTGGAAGAGGGGGAAAATAAAAGAAGATGAACAAACAGTAGCAAGAACACGAGAAAGGCTAGAAAAAGTGAGAAATTTATCACAGAAGATGAGTATCATAATTCATTGCACTCAAACATGAATAGTTGAGTCAAAGCCCAAAAAACAGACTCAGTTTTCATGACCTGTCCCCCAGATATTACCGTCAGCTTCCCTAGGAGAGCTCACTATTAGACACAACAGTAACCTAAGAGAGAACCATCCACCCATGGCAGGCATCCTAACACCACTACATGACAGCATCAGTGAGATGCAAACACAAGCCTTGTCCTATTTGAAGATATTTTGTGTTTCTATTGATGTCTGCTCTTTTTTTTTTTATTAATTTTAAAAATAATCACAATTTTATGAGTTGATTAAAATGTTTTTCTTCAACAGTAATAACATATCACATTTGGTATCTCATTTAACACTTCCTTTAGAGGTTCTATTTCATCTCTCAATTACACTAAAAATTTAATTGTGTAGTTATTCTTCCTGCCTTACTTGCTCTTGATTTTAACCCATTGCATGGTTTCCACCTGAGAATCAGAAAAGCAATAGGTATTTCTGCCTCCTTTCAGCAGCCATTTGGTAGGCTCTGTGCAGGTCTTAAGTGTCAGTGCAGGGTCTGCAGGTACCTCTGTTAAGAACTTTATCATCAGCACTCATTCAAACAACACTATCACTGTAATTAAGGACTATATATTGAAATAATGGTAAGTATGATCAACTTATTAATTGCTGTGAGGAAGGGAATAGATAAACTACACTGCTCAGACAGTATTCCTGCAACAACATATCTGGCATGTGTACTTCTATCATCTTTCAGTTGAATGATATCTACAACAGATAGATGGCTGAGGCAAATCACAATATAAAATACAAGAACAGCTGTAAACTACAAAAAAAAAAAAAGGCAAAACCAAAAAAAACCCCACAAAACCCAAACCCCAAGAGACAATTCTGCCTTACCTTTCCTTTTGAAATCAGTAACAAACAGGAACAGAACTAGACCCTCACTAGGCCTTTCTGAAGACCTATCTACAAGTATAAATGTGTGTCAACTTTACAAGACTGGAGAAATCCTGCTTTTTGCCTTCGATACCTCCTAAAAAGTATCTGGTACAGGCACTTTTACCATTACACCACTGCAAATGTCAAATGGCTTAATTAGTCAGAATTCAAGTCTCATCTTTATTCCATGGTCATGGAACACTAGTAACACCTTTAAGCAATTACCTGAAGGCAGCAGCCTGGAGGCAAACAGTGAGTAAAGTGCAAGCATCAAGAAAGAAAAGCAGCACAGAGACAGGAGATCTCACAGAATTCCAGTGTGAGCAAAATAAATGCAGGGTTTTTTTCTCCACTTCCAATAAATTAATAAATTTCTGGACACATTTTCCAAATGGAGAACAACATATCTATCTATCTGTGTCCATCCAGCAGCTGTGTTCACAAATCTCCACAAAAAAACAAACAGCAGCCCAAAGTGAATCTACTGCTGCTTCCAACAACCAGACACAGTTTAACTGACTGTATCACAGGGAGGAGAGCCTCCTGCCTCTTGTGAGGCTTGGGAAAACTGAACAAATGTGACATAATCCGCATTCTCACTGAGAAGTAATGTTCGCCCCTTCAGAGGGACATTTTATTCATAGGTCTTCACAATAAAAGTTGCACCATATTTTTAACAAGATGGGGGATCTCTGGTGTGGAAGTTACATTTGCACAATCAAGGGGTTGCACACAAAAGCATTTGTTTATATCATTTTCACAATTTAAAACTTGATTTTATGGATTCTTCTTTTTTATCTTAAGAGATAGGGTCCTTTCAATTAACCAATTTTAAAAGTAACTGGAGATGATAATAAGTCTTGTGATTGTGGACCAATTAGTTTTAGGCGAGTTTACAAGAGCCTAAATATAAGCAGGAGCAATACTGGATCCCAGTAACCTCAATTTCTGATTTATCATTTTTTTTAACATGGTAGCAGCACTAAAACAGTAGCTCAGAAATTAAAGGAATAACAAACACATGAGCTCTGTGTGTCTCTGCTTTATAAAAATTAACACCTTACTTTTTAAAATTTAACTAAAAAGTAAGGTTTTGTATTTGAAATGTAAAGAAAACTGGAAATACAAAGTAATATATACTGGAATGACATAGTATTGTCAAGCTTTTCAAATTTTTTAGAAGTATACAAAAATATAACTATGGCACTGAACAAAACATCAATTAAAGAATTAACACAACTAACACAAATTAGTTTAAATATTAATTGTGCATGAAAATATGTCCATAAGTATATTCAGATAATAACAAATACAACATTTTACCTACCTTTGTATGTTGAATTCCAGTTTGTTTTTGAACCTAAGCCACTCTTCTGTATATTTTCAATTTACTAACAGATCATTCTTTCCAACACTACAATCACGGGCATGTATGTGAGCATGCATGCAGGCTTCTGAAGGACTGATTCAGCAAGAAAGCTAAGTACCCAAACCTGCTCTCCCTGAAGTGAAAGGGCCATAGACAGGTGTGTGGTAGAAAATACACCGATCAATACAGCAGTCAGTCTAGTGGAGTCACCAGTCTCCCACAATTGCCTGTTTTCAAAGAAAGGACTGGGAACTCCCATAATAGAGAACTACAGAACATTTTGTTCTAACCCATGCCAGGTAAACAAAAAATTTGTATATTGACCTTCATAAATGTTAGGAAATGATAATACTTTCATACGTGTTTAGTAACTTTTCAATTTGGATCTCAAAACCAGTTTGAGACAGTATTTATGAGTTGTGAATGGTGTTTTCAAAAAAGCCACATATACATAAGCAGCTCAGAATGATTTTCACATGGATCTGACCACCCAGAACCCTTTAGCTTTTCTGAAGGTTTTAGCTCTACAAAAAAAATAATTAAATACATCAGTAGCTTTACATTCCTTTTCTTCTCATTAAATGGCTATATGGATTTTAGGCAGGATATAAGGAGGAAGAAACTTTTTACAGTAAGGGCTGTGAAACACTGGAACAGGTTGCCCAGAGAGGTGGTAGATGCCCCATCCCAGGAAACATTCACAATAAAGTTGGACAGGGCTCTGAGCAACCTGATCTAGTTGCAGATATCCCTGTTCACTGCAGGAGGGTTGGACTAGTTGACCCTTAATAGTCTCTTCCAACCCAAAACATTATATGGTTCTATGATTTAGGAATGATATTAAGGCTTTTTTTCCCCCCCTTTCAGGATATTCTGGTGGGTTTTTCTTTGTTTTGGGTTTTTTTTTTTGGTTGGTTGGGGTTTTTTTGTCTTGGAGATTAAGAGATGAGCATTATGTTATGAGCCTCAGTTTTTAATGCCTTTTTTTTGCTAAGTGAGAGCAGGGCTGGGCCATGAAATTATAGCTCCAGCACCAGGCTCGAGAGCTTCTATCTTTAACTTTTTCATAAAAGATTATGTGCCAACTCCCTATTCCAGTCAAGTTGTCCAATGGTGTCAATGCTGCTTTTATCAGTAACAATGGGGTTTGTAGGTTTTTTTTGTTTGTTTGTTGGTGTTGTTTTTTGTTTGTTGTTTTTGTTGTTGTTTGTTTGAGGGTTTTTTTGTTTTGTTTTTCCTGAGCTTCCCTTATGAAAACAACATCACTAAAACATCATATGAAGTCCATTGCAACACAAAGATTACTCAGCGGTAAAAAAAACCCCTCACTTTCCACAGAGGTGGTTAGCTTCACTCCTCTCTCCCTCCTCCCCTCTTTTTTTAATTTATTTTAAGGACTTTAAATATTAGCATTCCTTAATAAAGGACACATTAAATATAAACACAAAGCCACACAACATGCATAAAAAAGAAGGGTTAAAATGCAACTGTATTTCACAGACACAAGTCACAGTCATTAAATTAAATTATCACACATAGATTATAACATTTATTATTTCAAGCTATACAGGCAGCTTAGCACCAAAATGGAAAAATTTCCACTAAACTTGATGAGCAGTACACAAATTTTTTTTTTTTTTTTTTAATTTGGAAACAAGCATTTTCTTTTGTTTTTATGAAATCCACTATCCCAAGTCTGGGTTTATGACATTATTTGGGTAGTGACATATGTTATCAGTTATTTCTGAAAAGGCAACCCCCATTTCCAAATTTTTAAAAAATTAATAGCATATGCTAACATTAAGATTTCAGTCAGTGGGATATTAAATAAATGTGCTGTATTGGTAATGAGGTATTCTGAAGTTCAATATTAGGCAGCAGCAGAAGTAGAGGTAAAAGACTTGAAGCTGGTTTTGAAAACCAAGTTCATTGATTCTGAATTCCCTTTTAATATAAAAGATTATCTTTAAAGATATAAATACTTTTTACACATTAGAAAAAGTGAATGAAGGCACTTAACATACATAGCAGGATTTTTTCATTAAAATGAAAACAAACATGCAAGTTTGGGCTGCTTCTGCTCCTGCAGAAGCCAGTGGGATGCCTGGCAGTAGCAACACAGGAAGAGGACTGGGGTGAAGATTCTTAAATTATTTTTAATATTCATTAAAAGTAATAATAGATTTCTTCCACTAGTGCAAAGACAGCTACACTGAAATTATTCTGACACAACTAAAAAGAAAACTGAAGAATTAGAAAAATGGACACTTCAAAGGATATTACATTATGTGTCTGAAAGGCTAGTAACAGCAGTAAGATATTCCTGAAACATAAGGGTAACTTAGAAGACAAGATGATCCACCTTTGTTATGCTTTTTTATATTTGGAGATAATTAACTTCTGTAAGGGTCAAATCTTGCTTGTATCACTGATCTTATAGACACCTCAGGACAATCAGATTTAGACTGTTCTCAAAGAACTCAGAAAAACTAACATTCTTGAACTGTAATTTTGTGGAACTTTTTTAATATAATATGAACAGTTTAGTGAAAACACTTGTCTGTGATACTCAACTTCTTGACTAATCACAACATACAATTGACATGCCTAGTTTGTTGTCTTTTAATAGTGTTAGAACAGCATAAAAGCACTCTGCACTAGTACTATTCTTGGGAAAGCTGCATCTGTCCACTTTTAAATTAAGGTCTCTTTAATTACAGAATACCTTTAAAACTTTTCAAGTAATTAAGAAAACAATTCTACAGTTATCATCCGAGTTCACAACTGGTATACGGCAAAATTTTAGGACAAACTAAAAGTCTTTGAAAAGAGTTGGATGCATCATACCTCAATTCACAATACATATGTGAAGTAAATGAGCATGAAGCACAAGATGCTAAAAGAAAAAAATCTAAGAAAACAAAGTGCTAATGACTGCACTGCAGTTAACACACCCTACAGAGTATAAATCCCCTTCCATTAGTATTCAAAGAAAATTCAAAATGTAGAAGTTTTCAAGAAAATCTAACAGAAAACAAAAACTTCAAGAGGGATCTTAACATTGCTATGCTCTTAATTGTAGCTGGTATTGATCAGCAACAAATGACTACAAGCAAAACTGTTCAGATGAGGGAAGCAGAACACTTCAAAAAGACTGACAGAGGTCAAACTGAGGATGGTACAGAGCAGTGGTGTAATTGTTTGCTTTTATGGCCATACCTGTTACCTTCAAGTTACAGCAGATTCCCGTGCACCTGAGGGGAGCTTATAAAAAGACTGGAGAGTGCCTGTTTACAAAGGCCTGGAGTGAAAGGATGAGAGGTGATGGTTTTAAGTTAGAAAAGAGTGGATTTAGATTGGATGTTAGGAACAAGTTCTTTACCACGAGAGTGGTGGAGCACTGGAACAGGTTGCTCAGGGAGGTGGTTGAAGCCCCATCCCTGGAGACATTAAAGGTGAGGCTTGACAGTGCTCTGAGCAACCTGCTCTACTTGAAGATGGCTCTGCTCTCAGCAGGGGAGGGGTTGGACTAGATGACCTCTAGAGGTCCCTTCCAACCCAGACATTTCTAAGATTCTATGATTTTATGTGATAAGACACACATGCAGTAAGCTATCTGGTTTCAGACAGGCCATGAAGATCTACTGATACCAGACTACCACAGTGACCTTTAGGTGACGCTCAGTTACATCTGGATTCAGTAATCCAGCTATGTATTCCTTTTTTCAGCCTGGAGAGGAGGAGATTCCAGGGGAACCTTATAACTGCGTTCCAACACCTGAAGGATCACAGGATGTCAGAGGTTGAAAGGGACATTGGAGATCTTCGAGTCCAACCCCCTGCCAGAGCAGGATCATATAATCTAGCACAGGTCACAAAGGAACGCATCCAGGCAGGTTTTGAAAATCTCCA
>JAAGNO010009259.1:34728-62820 GCA_033439905.1 Ceryle rudis | reverse complement strand
TTTAATATATTCTCTATAATATATATATATTTTTAATAAATGTGTTTTTCTTTTGACCAAATCTGTACTGAAATAACATTTCTAGAAATGGTAATACAAATTTGAGAGAACAAATTAATATACTAAAAAAAATTAACTCTTACTGCTCCCCAGGGTCCAGTTCTCCATTGATATCCTCCCACAGAGGGATGGTTCCACTGGTTTATATTGTCTTGTGGATGGTGTATTGGAAGGTAACCTATCTCTGGAAAATGGCTTGGATGGTCATGTATTTTCGGAATATGATGATAAACTGGTGGACATGGTGGCATGTTACATTCTTGTTCTTTGGAGGGTCGGCCTTCAGGATCACAGTAATTCTCGTTGATTTGTTGATGATAGTTGACACAGATAACTTGCCTTGTTACTATTCCACTATCACACGTAACTGTGCACTGACCAAAAATTAACCCAACAGTTGTGACAGAACATTGATAATTAATAATAAAAGACATTTATGTTTACTTTTGACAGTAAGAAGTGTACACTGTTTTTTCAAATGATGCAATTTCAGTCAAGCTCACACAAAATATGAAATCACAATTTCTAATCAGGTACTTTAGCCAATAAAGAGACATTAAAAAAAAATTAAAAAGTTACAGTGAATACTTACAGGGGACCAATTTCCAACCTGCCACTCTCCACATGGGCTAAAGCAGCTTGAAACTTCAGCTGGTCGTGGTAAATGAGCACAGAAAGATTCATCTGCTATTCCTCCGTGAGAATCTCTACAACTCACATAACGGGCACGATCACCTTTCCCACAGGATGCAGAGCACTGTCAGAGAACAAGCCAAGCTCATCATACTTTAGGAGACCAAAACAAGACAATGCAGGCATCTAAAATACTAACATACATTAGTATCAGCTTGACTTCAGAATTAAACACTGAGAACCAGAGTTCCATCTTACACTGACAGACACACACATTCAGGAAGGAAAGTGAAATACTGCTGCATGGTTTAGGCCTTAAGAATTCCCATTGGCTTGAAACTGAATTGCATGGCCTTAATTCCTGTGAAGCAATTCTTCACAAGAACAAGTAACATTTCAGTTGTAACATGGAATCTTTATACAGTTGCAAAGGCTCTGTTTTGTGGGGTTTTTTTTTAATTTATTAACAGAAACATTGAAGAGTAACTTCCAGAACATTTATTTGCTATGCAGTGATGCAATAGTTAATATCAACCGACAAAATAAAACCCGATATTCGCTATTTACCATTCTAGTTTATATTAACATATTCCACTGAGCCCCTTTGATGCCTTCATAGCTGGGAAATTCAAGTTGGATTTAGTGAAAAGTTTGAGTAACATCAGTCTACGCACTCTGTACTGATATTTAGTTAAAACTCGTGCAAAGATACAACTGCGTTATATGCTCTGTTAAGAACTTCAAGGAACTGACAATTATATTAAAATCAATTATTTAAGAAAAAAAAAATGCTTTCTTGCACACTCAATCAAATGAAAGTTATTTTTCTCAGAATCCCAGCTCCCAGAAATCTTCCCTCCCTCCCCCATATTTTCCCTGGATAGATTTGAAGCACACAGAATTTCCTGGGAGTGTCTTATTTCCTCCTTAAGAAACAGGTTCTTAAAAAAAATATTAAATTTTCTTAAATTTTATCACAAGCACATTTCAGTCTGAAAAACATATCAGTGAGAACTTTATGGTAAAATGGGTGAAGGAGTGGAGGACTGCTCTGCAAGGTGTGACCACTATTTCATTACATACTGGGGTCCATGATCCATATCTCCATTGTGTCACCTTCCCCACACGAACTAGTGGAAGCGATGTAGTCCATAATTTTGTAGTTTCTGGACAAGACTGCAATTCACATTCCTGTGGGGTGAGAAAAAAAAAAAAAAAAAAGAGGTTTTGAAGTATATACATTTTGGAAGGGACAAATGTGAAGCAGATGGCTGTCACAGAGAGAGATTTTACCGTTACAATAAGCCAGCATTAATTAACAAGTAAATACTATCTTCTAACTTTTCCCTGGCATGATTCAAAGGCTTTTCATTGAATTGTTTTGTTTCAAATTGAGAAGCAGAGAAAACTTATTAATAACACAGTTTTAACATCAGATAACTAAAAACATTTACACTTTGGGAGAGAACTGTGTTGGGCAACTTGCTGGAGACAAGGGACATAGACTTTCTGTGTCCTGTCCCATAGCCACAGGCAGTACAGAAGAACTGAGTGAAGATAGTGACTGTGCTGTTCTGTCCTTCATACCCTTATCTACTGGGAACACAAAATTGCCCAGTTTCAGTCAACAGCTGAATAAGTATCACAATTCAAAATACAGAGTATACTCAAACCCAGTGTTTTCACATGTAAGTCGAAATAAATTTATACCAATTACTTGACTTTTATATTTTGAACTCTTAGTCAGGAAGCCATAGGAGGGCTGGAAACTTGTGACTGGTTTACTCTGGACTATAAAATCCTTTTTTTCCCCCCTCCCCTTTTCCTTGAGACAAGAAGCAGATTATACCCTCAAGGAGGTGCTTGCTTACCAGGATATAAGTGAGATGTATCAATCTGTTGGCCAGATCAACATATTAATACACAGCATCTAAGACACCAAGTGCTTTTAGTTAAAGGTAAACCCACTGACTTACTGAAAACATTTTTTTTCTGAAAAATTATAGGTTTAAATTAAGGGAAGTGATGAAGTAAACTGAGACAAGAAGAAAAGGTAGAGAACCGTATTAATACCATATTAAATCATAACTCATGCCTACAGTTTTGAATTAGTATTATTCCAACAACTAAAGCTTTCTTCAAGTCACCGTATCAGTATTTTAAGAGCTATACATGAGCAGAATTTTAGACAATACCAAGCCAGTTAAATGCTATTATTAAACATCAAGGCAAGCAGTTTCCTTATAATCTACATGTTGGAGCTTCCCCACTGCCAACAATCAAAGCCGTTTGGATCCTTTCAGTTGTATATGAAATTTTCAAATCTCCAATCCACAAATTCCCATTCTTTTACTTAATTCTCTAGGCCAAATCTGAAGTTAGGAAAAAAAACAGTTTCAGTATTTTTTTCCCCTCATTTTAGAACTCATTTCCTGCAAGTTCCTTCAAATATTCAGTAGACAACACTTGTATTTAGATGCTTTTAACTAAAAAGTACAACCATCTGAAAGGTATTTTTTAACTTACTTGGTTATCTGTAGGACGAGTAGCAGCATTACATTCCCTGTCATCATCCAAAATAACTCTGTAAGTCCCAGTAACACATTTGACTGCACGCATCTGGTATCCACGTCCACATGTGACAGCACACTGTTAAAGTCAATAAGTTCATACACTTGAAATAGGACTATTTATAAGAAAATTTATTTTTTTAATTATGCTTTCTATTTTAAAACTCTCTAGAAAGAATGAGTGCTCCAGGGGAGGTTTATACTGGACATTAGGAAAAATTTCTTCACCAAAAGGGTTGTCAAGCACTGGAACAGGCTGCCTAGGGAAATGGTTGAATAATCATCCCTGAAGGCATTTAAAAGAAGTGTAGATGTGGTGCTTAGGAACATGGTTTAGTGGTGACCTGGCAGTGCTGGGTTAGCACTTGGACTCAGTCTTAACGGTCTTTTCCAACCTAAATAGTTCTGTGATTTTATGACTATGGGATGGTCTTAACTTTCTACATGGCAGACCATACTGGTACTTAAACAGTGTCTATAGCACACTAATATTTTGGCTATTGCTGAACAGTGCCTGTGCAGGATGAAGGCTTTCTCTTTTTCCCTTTCTATACCCTGCAGCAAGTAGGCTGGAGGTGGGCAGGAGACTGAGCTGATCAAAGGGCAATCAACACTGTATAATGTCACGCTCAGCAATAAAAACTGGAGCAGAGGAACAGGGGGGCAGGGGGGAATAAGGAGTGGCTTCTAAATGAATCACTAGCTGCAGATGTTAAATGTCTTTCCCTTCACTATAGAGTTTGGCAAGAGCACACTCGAAGAAGGCACCTGAAATGTTAAGAGGATTCAAAATTTATGACATAAATCCCATCCTATAGATGTTATGGTTCAAGCACAAATGCTGGTAAAAAACCCCCAGGTTGTGCATAGCTATTACCAGATGGCACTGTAGAAAAACTGCAATGGAAAGCTCCACTCCAGCAAGATGGATTGGCAAATTGCTTGTACAAGATTTTTCATTCAGAAGAACTGTATCATGGGACCAATTTTTTTTTTTTTTTTTAATTGCATTTTTGAATTTAGCTTCTGGGAATGGAAAACCAGGATCTTGTGATCAAAAGATTACTCAAAAGGCCCCAAAACAAGAAGGATGTGAATCTGTTGGAGAAGGTCCAGAGGAGGGCCACAAGGATGACCAGAGAGCTGTAGCACCTCTCCTATGAGGACAGGCTGAGGGATTTGGGTCTGTTCAGTTCTGGAGAAGGGAAGGCTCCGAGGAGACCTTACAGCAGCCTTCCAGTACCTGAAGGGGCCTACAGGAAAGCTGGAGAAGGACTTTTTATAAGGACATGTGGAGATGGGACAATGGGCAATGGTTTTAACCTAGAGAAAGGTAGATTTAGATTAGACATTTGGAAGAAGTTCTTTATTATGAGGGTGATGAGACACTGCAACAGGATGCCCAGAGAAGTTGTGGACACCTCAACTCTGGAAGTGTTTAAGACCAGGCTGGATGAGGCTCTGAGCAACCTGGTCTAGTGCAAGGTGTCCCTCCCTGCTCATGGCAGAGAGGCTGTAACTAGCTAATCTTTAAGATCCCTTCCAACTCAAGAAATTCTATGATACTATAAATTCAACACTATAGTAGACAGCAGTATGGTTATCTCTAACGTGAAAAAATATTATGTGAGAAATATTCTACACAAAAGAAATGTTTAAGTTAAAAATACACTTAACTTCCATAGGTATATTTATTCTGAATTTTACTAACAGCTTATATGTAAAAAATAAATATCAGCTGCTATTCAGTTATGCATTCTCAGTAACATCCAAGAAGCAATGAATAATCCAACGCTTTTGTTGGTTTGAGTAACCTGATCTTATGAAAGGTCCATGAAATTCAGTACCTTATTTTTTAATTAATTCTCATCTATTAAAAGTTTCCTTTGCAAATTAATTCACTTATTTTTTCCCCCAGAATTTTGAAGCCACTCTCATATACATTGGATAAGCATCATTACACACAGGAACATATTTTGCAACAGCACTTTCACATAAAGAGTGAGCAGACCTTTTACCACTGAAGGTCGAAACAAAACATAACAACAAAATACTAAGTCTTTTTGCTTATTATTAGCATATACACTTCTATGATCTTAATTAAAGCTACCACTTGAATATGCCCCACAGCTGTAAATATTTGGTCTTCTACCTACCGCACTCATCTGAACCATTTGCTATCTACATTTTCATTATTCTGGAGATATAATACATTCATGTACAGAAGCGTCTTTGATATTAAGGCTTAGGGTGAATGACTATTTTAGGCATTTAACTTACATATGGATGTTCCTAAATTACAGGTTAGATAGCCAATAGGAGCAAATAAACGTGAACAAATTCAGCTAAAATAACAGTTTACGAACCAATTAAAATGTTTAAAGGGTATTGTTTTGTGGTTACTCATAGTCTGAGCTAGAAACCAAGAAGCCAGGAATCCTTATGTACTCACTGATCCCCAAGGCCCCACTTCCCAAGATGCACATTCATGAAGTTCACATGGTGTTATTGATTCTGGTCTATCATTTGGATTACAGAAGTCATCTCTCAGTTGTTCATCATTAAGGTGGCACCATACTTGACGATGTTTCATTCCTTTGCCACATGTCACAGGACACTGCAAAATTATTAGAGTCATCAGTTTCTAAAGACATGAGTCAGCATTAATGGCTACACTTTCTTTTAGTAGCCTGTTGGATTTCAAAGGTCGTATAAGTAACAAAAACATTCCTTGGGTATAAGTGGGCCTACAAAACTAGTTCTTTTATGACCTCTCCACTTCCTGTACATGTCAACCCAAATGCTAATACAAAGGAATGACTAAGTTTCTAAAGCTACAAAAATATGAGAACAATGTATGGATCATTTATTTTCATTAGAATAAGGAATAGTTGTTTAAAATATGAGTGCACATATAGCTTTCACAAGAAAAATGTTTAAATTATACTTTTTTTTAATATCCATATAATCTTTATAATAAAACTGGTCAAATTCTGTTCTTCAGCTGGCTGGATGATTCTCATTGCTTCAAAAAAAGAAGGTATGTATATTACTGAAGATAGATTTACTTTAAGTAGCTTCACTACATCATTTTAATGTAACAAAATTTCAGATAAAAATAAATTCTAGGTGTATTTTTCAGAAGTTCTCATGGCATTTGTACATTTAGGATATGTATCAGGCAAATTCTAGAACTTCAGAATTTTTATTATTGTGTGCCCCAAAATAGCCAGAACAAAAAAACCCAAACACCTAAGGCATCTTATTTTAATGTCAATGACCAGGTCAAAAGGCATCCTAAGTTTTACACGGTTTATTACCTCACTCCACTCACTAACAGACCATCTTGGACATAAGAATTCATTGCAACTCTGTGTTACCACTCTTGGAAGTTCCTGGCATTCTCTGTCAGGAAGATGACGGCCCAAATTGTTCATACAAAAAGCTTCTCTGGTTCTAATACCGCTTTCACAGCTCCTGGAACACTGTGGTGTTTAGGCAATATTATTAAACAGGAAACACAACAGGATAAAACCAAGTCAAAATACTTTGTCAGTCTTAAAGGTGAAAGACATTAATGATTGTGTTAGACAAATTTATCTTACATTTAATCCTCAGACTTCTAATATGTTCACGTGAGATAAATTTGGCATTTTTAGTAGTTCCAAGGTAAAACTCTTTAATGAAGATTAAAGCTGAAATTTTACTTATTCCTTTTCTCCAAAATACTCTCAGAACTAAATTATTAAGACTGTAAATAAAATATACACTTCAACCACCAGACCTTCTCTGCTAACTTCCAAAGTCAACCTGCAAGCAATTTAGCTATGGTTTCTTTCAAAAACATGAGGAAGTTGCTGAAATATAAAGATTGGTAATAGCTTCTCCTACACTTCTGCATTTGTCAAGCATTATTTTCTTTTAGTTACTTAAACCAAAGCAATTCATATAGAAATAAAAAAAAAATATGTAAATGCTAACCATAACTATAATGGTACAGTCATAACGTTTTGAATTTGTACCTCTGACCATTCGTTGTAGTGCCAGCTTGTTAACATACAGTCACCGTGGCAGGGCTCTCTGGTTGGTGGTTTCTGCTGATCAGCACAATACTTATCATCTACTGGAGCACTGAGTCCTTTTGAAATAGAGTACCTCATGCAGTGGATCTCTACAGACCGATACCCTGGGCCACACTTTGATGTGCAGTCACTTTTGCCAACATTGTGCCACCTACAAGGACAAGTTGTTATAGAAAGCTAACTATGTTTTAAAGAATAAGACCATGATGAATAAAGCACTTTGAGAATGTATCAGGAATTGTCATGTAAATATAGATATCTATTTGGGCAACAGATAAAACTGTAAAAATGTAACTCATGGCTCGAATTTTCAAAGCAGTATAAAAGAATTTGACTCATAGGCTTAAACCCCATTTTTTTAAAATTTATAGGATCTTTTGTCTTAATCTAGGTAACTTTGAAAAATGCAAGCTATAATTCTGAACATTTCAGCGCGGGTTTTCTTGGGAGTGCAAAAACACACGTCTGTTTGAAATTAGTTCCAGTTGTGGGTACAATTCTGGTGAAAAATGTATTCTGCCCAGTAATACAAGTTTTCACACCAGGATACATAGAACACATTCCAAAGGCTAACAAAAGACTTTGTACTTTACCAATAAAAATTAGACAAGTACACTAGTTCTACTTAGATTAAGAGGTGTAAACATAATGTGCAAACCCATTATACCAAGACATTTGGGAAAAGGAAAGAGAGACAGGAGGAATGAGGGTGGTAGAGAGAGGTGGAGGGACAAGGAATAAAACAATCTTAATTACTTTGTTTCAGTCTCTATCACCAAAAAGACTACGACCACAATAGTTCCACCAGTTAGTAACCTCTTTTTACCTTAATTCACACCCTGTATTGCACTCCTCAAAGACAGCTGGCACAGTGGGTGTAAATTCACATCTTTGATCAGACACTACCACATGATCACTTTTACGTATGCATGTCATTCTTCTTCTTCGAATACCTTGAAAAGGAATCAAAAAAGTGAATGAAGGGCTAAAATAAGATTTCCTTTTTACACTAACTGATTCCATTCATCATTTAGGAACTTGACTGAGATACCCCATTAACACTAATTACTGTACATAGCTGATTCTGCACAAACATGCGCTTTGTTTAGCTGATTACATTCCATGTGGAGAAAAAGCTCTCCCCAGACACCCCTGCCATCTCCCAGCTATACTACAGTGGTGGTCTCACAAGGATATCAACTTCCAGAAAACTGCGCATGTGCAACAGTCCATTTTTTCATCAGGCAGAGTATTCTAAATGTATTGTCTGTCCTTTGTTAATTGTCAGACTTTCAAGCCACCGTGTTAACTTAGAGGTTGTGATCCTTTTCTTTAAGGAAGCAGAAAATCTGATCATAGGGTACCTAAAAGATCTGAAACACTAGTAGAAGTACCATAGTTGACAGATGTTCTGCTTCTCTAGCACAAGAGCATGTCTACAGCCTGACTCAAAACCAAAAGAAACTCACCATCACATATCTACATGCTTTTCTAGCATTCAAAAATAGTGTATGTACATTACACTTTTTATGGACACTTCATACATACTGCAGTTTTATTTTCACACTGGAATGGCCTATAGAATAGCAGTTTAAAAAGGCAAAACATAACTTTTAATAGTTCATCCCATGTATCAGATAACCAAAAAAGACAAATATATATGAAAGATACTAGATAAATAAGTAACCATCTGGAAACAGGGTAACAGAAGCCTAATATATATTAGTAGATACACAATATTGCTTCCTAAAATGCATTAGATGTGATTCAGCTTTATTTTTACAAACCAATTCTACGGCTACAAAAGAAAGGAACACAAATGTAGTTTTGAATATAGAATTGCATTGCATAAATACTAAGAATAGCAGAATAAAATCAGAAGCCAATCTGACCTTAAAGGCTCTGTGCATCATTAAAATTTACTGAGAGAGCCAAGTTTCTTCCTTACAAGTAAGGGTGAAAAATCTGAGTACTTAAGACCAGTCCCTTCCTAAATGCCATCAGGTCTTTGGTTCTAGTGACAAAAGAATGCACAGTACCTTGGCACATCCTGCTGCAGTCTTGCCAGGGCCCATAAGGATCCCAAATAAACAGATCACTTCCCTCTTCTATTGGGATACTGAATGAGTAACGCACGTCGGGGTTGTATAAATTCCCTACACACAAAACCTTAATTGAGATAAAATGATAGCTGGTTTTCAGTGAATTTGAACATAAAATCACAACCATAATGATCATGAGGCAAATTTTCAAACTTATGAAAAAAGTAAACATGCACCTGTAAGGTTAGCTCTTCTTCGATTCTATCAGTGCTGTTAATTCGTTCTATCGTATTGTTTGAACCACTGTACTCAAAAATGGCTCCTTGTATATTGATTTCTCTTTTTGACATGCTTACAACAAAATTTCCATTCAAGATAAAATTTCCATGAATATCAGATAAAGCTATAAGTAAAATAAAATATTGGAAATAAAGCATCTATTTAATTAAAAGGTTCTAGCAATAAAAAAATCTTAATATATCTTCTCATCAACACTCAGCTTTATTTTAGTCCATGTGTAATACATTAAAGTTGTATCAAACAGTTCTAATGCATGAATTCAATCCTAACCATCAGCAACTTTCACCTGAACAGTTGTCATGGATTTTATCTGCATTAACAACACAACTTTAATGATATTTCTTCTGCCAAAAAGATTAACCACAGTCATCACCTTTAAATTTGGTTAGGTTCTGCTACTGTAGAAGCAAACAGTAGCAGAAACCTAACAATAATTATTTCTATTTCTGGCCTGTTCTACAGTCTACCTTCTTGTATTTGCTAGAGCTACTTTTACTGAAGTGGCTCTTAAACATACATTTTAAAGAAAAAAAAACAACCCATGAATTATTAAGCATTTATAATAATAACATAATACAATGATAAATTTATAATAACAAAGATGAATAACGAGTTACAAATTAAATTTAAAAACAAAGCAATAACATTTGAAATGGTAGCTAGTGATAGCAGAGGGCAGGGGTTATTTCTGTGTGCATGTGCCACAACAGGTGGCAAGGAAAACATTCTGAAAACTCAGAGTTTTGTTGGGTATAGGATGGTAATGGAGGAGGGGAAAGACAGAAGGGAAATATGCACCAATATTCTCTCAGGCACTTCATATAACATAAGTACTGCGAAATAGAACAACCAAGATTTTTGTTACAATGTGATTATGAATTCTTTGTTCCTCTCATACAATTGCACATCCATCAACACACGATCTTTATACTCAGACACAATAGAAAAAGAGAAATGTGAGACAACTGATAAGTTTGCTGAAGGTCAGACAGCTTTGTTTATAAACAAAGTATATGCCTCCAAGACTTGAAACCACAAGTATCTGCATTACTCCTGAGTTTACCTGTGCAGTTTTAATTAACATTGCCACAATAAAGTAAAAAAATGACAAAATGATGTAATGTGCTATATTTCCTATTCTCTTACAAATGAGCTCCCAAGTTTAAAAATTAGAAAGCTAACAACACCGCACTCATTCTTTTTTTCTGAAAACTAGTATCTACGGAGAGATTAAGGCAAATGATGATACAATGTAACTGGATATTTGCTCTAAAGACTTTATTGTACTTCCGATACTATATATCTAAAGCAGACCTCTGGCAAGGGCACAAAAACTATCCATCAATGTTATACACAGGAGGCTTTTACCAAGGTAGTTGTCATCTTCTGGTTTCCCCGAGTAGCTGTGCTGCCGAATATCAATGTTTGTTGCTCCTTTGGGAATATTTACTACAACATTGTAACCTGCAATGTAATTATTCATAAATTAATTATATTCAAAAATAGTCAAACAGTAATAAATATGAACATACACTTAACTAGTTTTATTCATAAAATCCTACACTGCATAAAATCCTACCGTGCATCAGTGACAACCAGTGCTGAATGTCCTCATGTTCTACGAGGGAGGTGTGCATAACTTCATGCATATAAAATTTCTTTGCTGGTGGTTTTTGTTTTGTTTTTTAATCAGTTCAACTGAAGTTTTCATAAGTCATTAAAATTCATTTCTGTGTTCAGCACTACCCTAGGAAGCAGTCAAGTATACGAAGTGGGACTCGGGAAACATTGTGGTTCCTCACAATGGAATCACACAAATTTTATACAACTCTGATTATGTCACTTAACATGAAATATCTCCACTCCCTATGTATACAATTGGGTCAGCTTTTCACTATTTCACAAGAGTATTGCATGACAACACTAAAATAACAGTCCTAAATACTCAAATATTGCAGTGTTGCAGGCCATACACATCGGTGAATATATCAGATAAACTAGCCATGCTTGAACTACATTCTGCTACTTCAAATGTCTCCCTAGTGTGCTCGCTTCAAAACAGTAATGCTTCACAAATGAGTCAGTGTTTACTGTAACACCTCCAACTACTGTTATGGTAGTCTTGTCATAATGTACAAAATAAGGTGCATCTACTTTTTAGAGCTGTCGCTCTGCACATTAGGATAGAATTTTTTTTTTTTTTAATAAAAAAAAGCTGTTTCTCACAGATGTTAATCACAACTTGAAAAGGATACTAATGTCTAACAAAAACTAAGCATGGCAAACATTGAAAACAAATAATAAACACAGACATGCAATCTGAGCATTTATATTATCTTTGCTAACTTTCCACTTATTTTGTTGTGTTTAACAGTCTTGCTGTGATTTAGCTTTAGTTCTTTGACTTACCCCTGTGTGTAAAAAAAATTCAATGGAAATATCCTTTTCAATTTCATAATTCATTAGCTTCCCAGTGCTTTTTAATCTATTAAAACCATGCCATGCATTTAAATGAACATCTAACCTAATCACAGGTCCATCCCATTTACCAGCTGGGGGCAGCATCACAATTGCATACTGACATGCTGCATGCTCTGGATAAATACACAGCATTTGGTCAGTCCTCCAACGTATTGGGAAGAAAAAACACAGTTAAAAAAAAGACCCCTTAATTCACACGCTGAATATCTTGTGGTAATAGAATGACAGCAGACAGAAATACAGGAGGAAACTGTAAGCAAAACTGCATAGCATGTTGTCAAGAATACAGAGGAGCACTGATTACATACTAAGGAACTCAGAATGATCATTTTCCAGGATATCCTGAGATACTCCAATATGATGCAATAATAAGAGCCAACTAATTATAATGTGTATGTAATTAAAGCTAAGTAAATTACTATTTCACTATAATGAGTTTCTGCTGATTGTTTCACTACTGTTTAAACACTTAACATCGTAACTGTATGAATACAAGCACATACCACAAGCTGCTATTGCCTAATTTCAAATTAGGCTGGAGCAAAATGACTCATGTCCATATGAAAGGGAACCAGGTGAAGCGCACAGACTTGGCATACTTATTTTGTGATCCTAACTCTGAACTTTTCTGGAAAAGGGCATTTCCTCACACGATGTTTTCAGTCATTAGCCTAGGAATATCATAGACCTCCCATAGACACTGAAGTTTTAGAGATCAGTTAGCTACAACCTCTTGCTTGCATTGCTGCACTCCTACTTGAGCACACCTGAGTGATAAGCCCAAATGTTTACCATACTGTCCAGTAATATAATTCAGTATTTTTTTTTATATGCTATAGTTCCAAGAATTAGAACATAATTTCAAACATTCAACTAAGTATAAAATCAAAATGATAAATCAAGGTTTCCCTCTTCCCAAAATGTGTTTAGTTGGGTTTTTTGGTTTGTTTTTTTTCCCCCCTCCAACTTCAGTTAGAAGCAAGTAACTCTGTGACAATGCAATGCTGATGGACAGCAGAGTGACAGTCTCAACAATATTTGTATAAATGACAGTTTCATGTAATGGTCACTTGTATCAAATGTACTTGACAGAATTCTTGTGCTACCTATGAGCAAAAAGATATTTCATAGTGGTGGAAAACAAAAACACTGACAGTACTTTACTCAGATTTATCAAAATAATGCATTGTGTTTCATCAGTCTTTTGACCGTGTTTAGAAATCTAGTCTCTAATATCTGATTGTACCTTCTTTCTTCCTACTTCTCCAGACAGACATGAGAAAAGTTATGTCTATTTGTATGGGAAGGGTCCCACCTTTCATTTTTTTGTACTTTTTGCTTGGTGCAAGCCCTCTACTGGGAGAGGAAAAAAAAAAAGCCACCACAAAAAAAGCATCAGGATACTGATACTGAGCATATTTTTCTCTTTGACCAGCAATTCCTTTGTTCCATTAAGATCCCATCTGGCAGCATTCCAGGTGTCATTTTCACTTCGCCTGTGGTCTCTTTCAACCAGTGAAGCAGCATGAAGAAGTCTTTAGGAATCTGATATTAACCTGGAGACTTCTGTCCTTATGTTCTACGCACCAGCTACTTAACTGCACTGCTACACTCTCCATACTTCCCAGAAAGAACTGTATATAGAGAACTATCAGTAATTCTATTAGAAAACCTAAATCAAAGAAATAGGAATTACCAGGGTTATGCACAGAATCATATAATTGTTTAGGATGAAAAAGACCTTTAAGATCATTAAGTCCAACCTAGTACAGACAAGTCCATCACTAAACCCTGTCGTTAAGCACCACATGTACACATCTTTTAAACACCTCCAGGGATGGGAACTCAACCACTTGCCTGAGCAGCTTGCTTCTCATTTAGAAGTTTCTCATTCACTACATGCCAATGAAGAGGAAAGAACATAAAATCTTGCTGCCCATGTCCTCTGGAAAGAGGAGGCTCACATCTCACAGGCTATCTTTCTCACTATCTGAAAAAAGGAACCTTATCAGCTGCTCACACCACAGACTTTTTGCTATCTCTTTACACTACCAAACTGACACATTGGAATAAGTGCATAGTTTCAGCTGCATAGTTTCAGATGAGAGAATGCAACATGCAAGGCATTCTTCCTTTTAATATACTTTTACCCTCATGGTATCTTTGATTTATGTCTTTTGTTTTGATCTTAGAGCTGATGAATTTTATTATTTACCCTTGAATGGGTGTGTCACAGTGTTTGCCTCTGCAACCTTGAGTGGGCACACGTGGCTGAAAATCAGAGATATATTTCTTGACGGGGGCCCTAAAGAACATACACTGAAATCCCACTTCCTCAATTGTATAGCATAGTTTCTAAGCCATACATGAAAGGTGCATTAAGATTTTAAAAAAAAATGAAACAAAACAAACATACCATAACGAGCACTGTTGAAAGTACCTGCAAGAGTCTTACATGAAGAATTATCACCACCACAGATTCCGCATTTGTCTCTCCTTGCCTTGGAATTCAAAACATGATCACAGCCTGCTTGCTAAAAAAAAAAAATAATTATAAAAAACCCACAATAGCCTCGTGTCACTCAGACCAATGGAAAATAATGAAAACAACATAAGATTCCCACTCCCCCGAAGTATTCTTATTCACTGCATATATTTGGTCTTCCTTGGCAACTCATGGAAAGCTTTTTGGGTTTGGGTGCAGTGATGTAAGGGCAAAACACAATAGTGCTGTTGTACTAGGAACATACAATCCATATATAATTAATATGTCAAGAACTGTAAAAGAATACATAACAGTAGGTAAGGATTTTACATTAAAAATCAACATAGTGTACAAATTGTGTTATATTTATGATAAAAAGTCTTGGAGTCCTAAAAGCAGTATGTATGTGTACATGGTCATCAATTCTTTTAAAGTCTGTCATTACTGCTAAAGAAGGAAAGGAATACACAGAGACTATACTGTTTAAACTAGCATAAGTGCATCTTTTGTTTATGTATCTTTACTAAAACTTCCTATTAACAAAAATCATGATAAACAGGACAATTCTCTGGCATTTCCTCTCCTCTTCTTTCAGTGCTACAAAAAAAGGCTACATTTTCTCATCATTCTGAATTTACTCAGTTTCACTGCAATCAGCAAAACAACCTGGGCTTGACAAAAAGTCTTGATTTGTGATAACGCACCTGGCTTCCCAAAAAGAGAGTCTTATGGCACTTCCATAATTGCTATTGAGCAAAGAATGCTGAAATACCCCAATCTTGCAGTGAAATATTAAATGTGTAATCTATCCTTGTTCTACTCTTTTACTTCTTCAACAGCAGAAATACGATGACAATAAATACACAGCATCCTTCTTTCCTGCCTTTATGGCAGTTTTGGATCAGTTTCTCTCTGCTCACTTGGACAATATTAACTCAGTTACTCATGAAGCTTAATGAGGAAAGACTGTGGGACTTCAGATTTAACTGTAAATTCTTCACTTAATTTCCTCCATTTTCAGACCTTTAATTTGCTAGGAATTAAAATTAAATTGAAGTAAGTTCAAAACATCTTGCTTTACATATTTTCAGTAATGGTTATATGGATATTTAATATCTACTTTACCATCTGTTAAAATTGAGTTTAATAATTAATAAGTTTAGATTTAAATACCCTGCATAAGCCTTGAACACAAAGGTCATTGGTTTCTGCTCCACAGGGAGTACCATCAGCAACTCTGTCCTTCAGCTGATAGTAGGAAGTTGTTCCAGAAACTCGGCAAAAAAGTTTACAGCGATCTTTCATAGAAACTGGAAAGAAAATCCAACAGGTTTCTTGTCTGTTTTAAAGCTTTAATTAAAAGTAACATTTTTATTTCGTTAATTGAAAAATTTTGTAATTACTTACTACCGCTGTATTTTGGAAGCCAACGAACAGCAGACGTAAGACCATTGATATTAAAGTGTTTGCCATCAAATTCAGAGCACTGCTGCTCCCGGAAATCTTTTTTGCCTTTCGGACACGAATCAGTATTACATGATCGAAATTTCATCCTGCGGCCAACACAATACTTTCCTCCATTTCTTGGTCTAAGAAAAATAGGTAAATGTAAAACACACTTAGTTTCTAAAATTGCTGTTTTCTATGACATGTGTCTCAAACCACTGATCTAAAGAGGGGAAAAAAAAAAATCTCACACAGCATTCTGACATCTGTTACCGACTCTCCCTCACACACTCTTCTCTTCTGTTGCACTGTGCATAAATTAATACCCAAGTGAAGACAAAAAAGAGTCCATGTAAAATATTACTGCTGAGTTAGGTAGTAATCAAGCTACTGATGTTTATTAATGTCTGTTACATTTTTTTGCTTACAATCATAATTATTTTGCCTGGGAAGAAGCAATATTAACTTCAATGTTTTTAGCAATTCAGCTGAGATTACAGCCCTATTTCTACAGAAGCAGCACCTGCCTCAGTAATTTGAAATTATTATTTTACTGAGTGACAAGGAAATAAAAGAGAGTTAGGAGCTGACGCACTCTTTTCCATAGTCCTAATATTAGTTTCAGTTTGGGTATCAAAAGAACTAAAAAGGGAAAATTGTGGAAAACACTCCATTCACCGTAAAGTCTAAAATACATTTCCTATTATAAAATCTGCTACACAGTAATTCCATGTTAGTAGGTTCTTGGGGAGAAATAAAAAAGAAGAATAAAACAATGGCATATTGATACTATCAGTTACTACAGATTCACAGAGGTATGTCTAATGTGAACTCTACCACCTCTTACTCAGAGAAAATAGAAAAACCTGGGGTCATTTGATTGAGGTTCATTTATCCAACTCATAGTATCAAGATCACATGACTTTCTAGAAAAACCCTGAAACTATCTATGGTGCAGATATAGTTCTGCTTCTGGAGACATTAGGGGTAAAGTTCTCACTGATTTTTATTACAAATAATGAAATACACATTTAATTGTTCAGTCAATGAAAGCTTCTCATTAGAAAATTAAGTTGTAAATAACTCTGCTGTAACTAGTGTTACTGGTGGGCACTACTGGTGGTGGTGTTCTAAAAGAGACTTAAATCAAAGGAAATTAACTGTTTGTTAAAAAGATGGTAATACATCTATTATTTTCTTTGGAGTAAAAGCTGCAAAAATAACCTCAATATTTAAAGAAACCCTCAGCATTTAGAGTAAATCTAGAAAAAGAAAGACCCCATCAAAATAAGTCTTAGAAATATCTATAAATATGAATGATATAATTGAGAGAGAAGACCAACCTAAAAGTTCTCTGCGTATTAGAGTCTGTAGAGTTACCTCTCTTTTCAAACATGGCTAAAATAAGCATTTTAATTTTTTTTATTGGCACTTCCCACACTATCTTCAAGCTGTTTTAAATCAATCCATTACGTCAAATATCTTTATTATGCACTAGCGTAAAACACATTAAAAAGCATACTCTGGTCTATTACACAGCCTGGTGGTGCTCTTGATTCCACCTCCACAAGTTCTTGAACAGGAGCTATAAGGTCCCCATGGTCCCCATTCTCCATCTACAGGACGCATCTCCATTTCTCTGCTCACGCAAATTCCATGGCGGCAGTGCTGCACGGTTGACAAAAAAAAGATAAATTTTGTAAGTCAAGCAAAAGGTTGTTGCATATTTTAGGCACAGAAAGAACAAAATTTAAGAGCTCGCTGCTCTTAATCTGGGCCTGGACATTTTCTAAATGTTTAAATACCTTTAAGATATCTTACCCAGTAATTATATTTTCAGAAATGCTGGCTATAGGTCTTTGCTCTCTGTGAAAGCTGCTGGATGCTGTCACTTTATTCAGATGCCTATATAAGAATCTCAAAATCCTGATCTTGATTTCCTGATATGCTTTCATGCAAAAACTTCTGAAATAGATTTACAGTCACCTTTTATGTACGAGATTCTTTCAGTTTAATTTGGTAATGGTGATATAAAAAGTGAAAAGGTATGATAACAAACCACCAAGAAATTCAGTGCTTTGAGAATCCCAAAAGCTAAATATCTAGTGGGATTATTTGTGAAAAGCAGATTAGCATTTAAGACCTTGTTTATGCTAGAGGAACTTGATATTATAGATTTGTGCTTAAACTCAGACTTATAACAATAGGTGTAAAATATTTTGGGGTTTTTTTCATTTATATTTTACAATGATTTTGTATTTACTACTAATTTACCCAGTTTACTATCATCATAAAAATTGAATTAATAGTTAAAGAAATAATAATTCTTAGAGCAAGACTGCATTGTCTCTATTGTGTTACTTCAGATTTTAAGCCTGCTGAACCACTACTTATTTCCAACTAAAAATTTACATAAAGGTGCAATTTTCATTTCATCTGCTGGGATTTATGTTAAGACAAATATTGCAAGACTATTCTGTTATGGTTATGTCAGCTATGACACTTCACCACCCCTTAGCTGTAAACAGTTACTGTTTATAAAGATTTGTCATTACTAGCTAATTTTTTTAGAAGAATCAAGTGATCAATCTCCTGCTTCTAAGTATTTCCTAAGTCCCTGACTCTGCAAATATTTATCCACTTCAGTGGTTACTCAAAACGTACATGACTAAAAAGTCTAAATGAGAATCTTATGATTGGTGCATGTGTGACTTTTTTCCAAAGAACCTGCAGGAATTACCAGCACTAATCCTATTGATGACTTATGGCAGTTGGAATTCTAGCTCACTTGTATGCTTTAGGAAAGAACCAAGTAGTATATATGATCACAACATAGTGGAATAGTTTACATAGTGAATGAGAATATTTACAAGATACTATAATGTCAGCACTATGTCTCCTGATGACTTCTATGTGGATAATGTGTCCTTAACTTTGTCCATGACCCTCCACTTTGTCCAAATACCCTCTGAAGCATCAAAGACTGCCCACATCTGGAGACAAGAGACAGGGTAGGATGAACTACATGGGGTCAGTGGTTATACACAACAGAGAGAATTCATTTTAGATGGCTGTTTGCAGACTCAGATCCTAAGACTGACCATTAGGTTTGTTGTCAGAAGGGATTCTCTCAGTCCTACTGACAGGGCATGGCTTATTCCATCTTTCCCTGCAGTACATACATGGATCAGTCACTACAATCATCGGAACAGATTACACCAACTCAACTGCTTTGCCTCTCTGCTCTCTGAAACCAGCTTTGAATTACCTTAAAATCTAGATGAGTTTTGGTTAACTAAATTCTCTCGTACATAAAATAATTTAAGAAACTGACACACAGAAGATAAAGTGAAGGATTCCACCCCTTTTTAAAACTAACTTAAATGTTACATTGAATTTCTCAAGAGTTACAACGTTAGAAATTTATTAGAGGAACTAACAACATAAATTTTGTTGAACACAGAAATGATGTGCACAAGCTTTCTGAATATACTTGACTGACACAAAATTCAAATGTTGTTCAATGGTTTTATTACTGCATAAAATATTTCCTAGAAGCAATTTTTTCCTCATTAGTATATGCTTTTATTATATTGATAATTATGCTCATATGCTAGCAATCACTTTGCTTTTGCAATGGAATTTGTCACAGAATCAGATTCTCCTTATTGAGTTCTGCCCGAGTTCTTCATTCAACTTGGCTATAAAATTGCCTGCCTGTATAATCCATCACGTCAACTCTTGCACATGGGCCATATCTTTCAAAACCTGAATGCTTTCCTCTAAGAATGACCAATTCAAGGTGATTTTCAAGTCCAAAGCAAACACAGAACAAAACCTAGTCTATATTGTCACACAACTATTTAAGTGATCAAGAAAATTGGACAAATGCTTGATGCTAAGACTAATGCTTTAAGACCGAAAAGACACTACGATTTCCACTGCATATGATTTCTCACTACAGCACCTACTGGGTTTTTTTGTCCCCGCCCCCCCCCAGGATGCCCTGAGGGGCACCTTTGTACCCAGGCCTTCTAGTATGTAGCATTTAGTACCTAGAAATAAAAGATAGACTTTCGCATAGTGCAGCAATAAGGTAAATAGGAAGAAACATTAAGAGCCTTCCTTTCCAAGAACTGTCACTCGCATCTTAGGAAATAATTTTTCATTAATACAAGCTGAAGATTCTAAATTCCCTTTCACAAATTAATGTTGCATCCAAATATGGGGCAGTGACATAGAGTTGAGGTCATTCTTCCATCCACAAAAACCATTTGCAATAACTTGAAGGGAGATTTCAGGAAAAGACAGTTGTAAAATGAAATTTTATATGCACAACAGCATTATTTTGATCCATAAAAATGCAAAGCACATGTTCACATCTGGGATTTTAATAGCTTATTCAAAAAACTTGTCTTAGCTATTATTCTGCTGCATTCCTACAGAAGCAACATGATGAAGTCACAGTAGAAAACTCCAGCACCAGACACATTCCAGATGTTCCTCTGTGCTTGCTTGAATCATTCCTTCACTAAGAATACTATGATATATATAAACTTAAATATAACCACTATTTTTCCCCTACATTTCTTATGGCAACTATAATACATGCATCTTGTAAAGTGGGTATCACATGTAATTCTGATTGCAGTGACAACTCTGCTCTAGACAAGGTCAGTGGTTGGTTTTCTGTCAAAAAGGCAGAAATTCTGACCCAAATCCATATGTAATTATTATATCTTCAGAGATGAGAAAGAAGGTTAATGGCTCAAATTTAGGATCAATGAACCTACAAGTACCCAGATTTGTATTAATTAATTGTTGATAACAAGCAGTTTGACTCTTGAGAATGGATTAAACTTTGATTTGATAAATTGATTTCAGGTACTTCCAATTTATCTCAGATTATTGAACTTGCTAAATTTCCATGAAAGCAATTTTGAAATTAATTATTGAAAGCCTTAATTGCCAGGCTATGCTCAATTTCAGCTGAATCAAGGAGGGTGACAGACACACGTAGAACAAGACTAGAGCTCTTCTGAAATCAAGTACTTCATACCCTGCCTGGTATGACTCACAGCAGGAAAAGGACTCCAAGTTCACTCCTACTGTCTTTATTTTCCAGACTACTCCCAGAGATACACAGGGTTTTTGAAGATCTTGGGGCAAAGATTTAAACAATGTTGCTCAGTGTAAAAGGTCATAGTTTCATACATTGGAGCCCCATTTAGCCTTACAGAAAAGAAGGCTCAGGAAAAAACTATTCATCTGTTTCCAGACACCATCAAATTTCCACAGACACTACTGGTAGCTGCTGGTGCTTCAAAAGGGAAAGATGATGATTGAACACTGAAGAAGGGTATGAGCAGAAAATAAAAAGTACAAAGCATTTGAAAAGTGGACATGATGGTCTGCATTTGCCTTCCAAATATCCGATTTTATTGTATTGGTTTCTTCTTGCATTATAAAATGCAATTCTTTCACTCCTGATATCCAGACAGGGTCCTGAGGATGACTATGAACCAGTGAATAGCACAGGAAGAAAAAGCTGTAGTGGACTGAATGCAGGAAACGAAAATGGGCATAGCTGGTGCCACAAAACAGGTAAACATAAAAAAAAAAAAAAAACAGGTCACTATAAAGCATCTGGCCTATGGCTGAGGTCTGAGCATCAACTCTTACAAAGTAGATTCCAATCACATAGAGCTGCAGAAGGAGTAGGAATCTTAGAAGTTACATAGATTCACCACATAACCTCAAGACCAAGGATTGAAGATAAGAACACCCACTCAGATGACTGTCCAGGTCCACAAATGTCAGAGCTGGTGTTTCTGGCTGTATTTATGCCTATAGGGTGTTCCCACTCATTCCCATGAATGAATGTACTGCTACAGACCTCTCTGCGTTGCATGCTAGAAGTGGATGTAAAGAAGCATTTTGCTGCACATTACACCTATGCCAACACCGTCTCATTTCTATAATACACATAGTCAAGAAAGCACATTCCTCAAAGAACCAAGCTGGTAAGTGGAGCCTAGAGCATATAGTACCAGTGAAAATAGAACAGTTAGTAAAATGAGTACACAAGACAGAAGAAAAAGAGCTTGCAGAAATGTTAACTGAAGGTGCAGCTATAGGATCTCAGGTCTCTTTCCTGAAGCGTGGACTCTTAGACAAGCCTACCTTTATCACTCAAATGACATTACCTACAAAACCTACAATTTTCAACATTTTCAATTTTTTCTTGAAAAAAATCTACATACTTTATTTTGCCCTTGATATATTTCCCCAGAAAGTTTTCTTTTTTTATGAAATCACATCTCAGCAGAGAAGTATTTCACAAAAATCCCAGTTTATAGCAGAAAATCTTGGTTCGAGCTTTTAAATATACTTTACTGTTTTTACAGTTCAAAAGATCTTCTGCTGCTTTCCAGATGGTTAACAACCCCCATCATCCAACTGTTAAAATCCATTTGAATTTTTTATGTTTACTTTACATATATACAGATATAATGAATAATTCTTTCAGATTAGTTATCTTCATGTATTACATTCACGAGCTAGTCAAGCAATGTAATGATTTTTAAAAAAAATCAACACATGAGTAGTAACCTACAACTGAAGAACAGCAAACATACTTCAAAATCAAAGTCTGGTGGTACCTTTACTGATCAAAGCCATTCTTCTTTGGTCTACATCCCATTCTCAATCGTCCCTGTATCCTCCTCTTTATATGGCTATAAAGGGATTAGGATGAAATCTTCATTCACTTGATAGCTATTGTAGATATTTTTAGAGACACTAGCTCAATACACAATATATGTCTACAGTGACTAGAAGTAATAAACATTTCTCTCAAACATATAAAGGCACATGCTTACCAATCAAACTGTTACTTGCATTGTGTGGATTCCTTGCTGTTAAAGAGCTTTTTCCAGACTTCTGAATTATTTTTTTTTTCCAGTGCTTAAGTAGCAAACTGCCATTATGAACAACACTGGGACAGCTCCAGGATATGAAAAAGTTTGTGTCACAATCACATAAATACCTCCTACCTCTCCCTTCCAATGTCCAAGGAATCAATGGAATATAGGTATATTTGTATACTGCCCAGCAATCCAGGAAGGATCAGAGGGCAACCCTTCTGAGTGTCTCAGGAAATAAATACTTGAGTATTTTTTCTGGTTTTTTTCATTAAAAAAAAAACCCAACAACAAACAAACAACTTGTTCTGAGAATGTTACTCCTAGGAGATAGATGGTTTCACCAACTATTCTTTGGAGGTGTTTTTTGTTTTAGTTCAGATTTGCATCATCAATTCAGATATGTTACCATCACTGGCATATCATGTAAGCTACTCTGCTAAAAACTGCATCACTTCATTATGCAGAAGCCATGATTCTGAGCCAGATGTAAGCTAGAGATAGACATGTGTAAGGAGAGGTGATAAGAGCTTGTAACCGATTTGATTACACATAGTAGTGTAGATACTTTTCCATAATACTTCTAGTTTACTACTTCTTTTAATTAGGTCCTCCATAAAACAACAGTAATTATTTTCTGTGAATGACATCAATCACACTGAAAACTGATACCCTGTAAATTTAGGATTATGAACAAATCCAGTGAATTTAAGGATTCTATCTCCTAACATTATTTTGCAGTTTGGTTTTATTTCTAAATCTGAAAAAAAAGATATTCAACATGCTAAAACCTGAAGCACTCTCCAAACTCAATTCTCCTTTGGAATTTCAGAAAGAAAGATTAATAAAACCCCAAAGCTTCCTATACTCAAGGTGAGGAGAAATCTTTTGCATTATTCCAGAGTATAAACGGAAGTAAATTCCTCACTACAGAAACCCTTGAGGAGTCTCCAAAGAAAATAAAAGAAACAGATAGTATTATCTGTTTGAATTGTTTTCAGTTGCTCTATTTTCTTTAACTAAGAGCATACTGGTCTGCACAAATTTCAAAGCACAAAGAAATTTCTGACTAGAATGCAAGAAGAGGAAGAGAGGCTAAAAGATCTGCTCTAAGTCATTCACATTTCCTAAACATACATCAAAGTAGCTGCTCCTTGGAACATAATGGCAACAAAACTTATGATGATTAAGAGATGGAAAACAGACCAATTACAGCATTCCAGTTTCTGTCCTTATGGAAAAGAACTCTCATATGTCTTGTAACAAATAGGGGTCTCCTCTGGTACCTTGGTCCTCAAAGAAGCATATAAATACTGTTCTTACTGTGATTTATAATGTTTTTAATTTGTACATCTAGATTATACCATCACAACAAAAATTAAAACAGTACATATACATTCTTTTGTGGCATCCAGTGAGCAGGCTGCTTCCAACTACTCATATGGCATAGTTCATAATTTCAAAGATAGTCCCATGGTAGCTTTGATTATAGACTTTGATATAGCTTTGATAGAGAAGACTTGAAAAAGCACTAATTATTTACTATTTTTTCATGTCACTGTGCTTCATTAAATAATAAAATTAGTATTTTAATAAAAACTTTATTGTGGATATGTCATATAAGTACATTTAGGAAGACAATTCAGGAATGTGTTTGTATTTAATATCTCTCACAAAAGAACACCAGAAAATTTCAAGCAGTGACTAATATAGTCCTTTGGTGTGCAGAAATTCACTACTGCAAAATGAGTAAGTGTTTACATATAGCACATGTAAATTTATTTACTACAATTTTCTCTCTGAAATACCAGTTTAGCCAGAGAATTCAAAGGCTGCACCCTCAGCTTCAGAGAAGAGCTGGCAGAAGCTTAGACTTCCTACAGATCTTTGTAAACCCAAACAGGCAAACAAAAGACACAAGAAGTGATGAGACACAATGTGAACGTCAATGGAGTGAGAAACTGCTGTCAGACACAGCAGAATTTCTACTGCTAGATTACTGTCAGACCTAAGAACTCTAAGTATATAAAAAGAGGAGATGAAGAGACATTTTCAGATACTTTAGCATAAACTCAAAAAACGTATATAATTCAATTTTGCAGGTAACTCTAGGATGAACAAAGTACAGTTTAAGCAGCTCAGAGAAATTTGAAGAGATGCAAATTGAAGTAAAAGTCTTCTCTTTTAATAGTATTAACTATAGAGAATTAATATTATTACTGTATAGCATTAACACAGGAAATGTTCAAAATCCCAAGAAAATATTTTCATTATTCTCTGTAAGACATTGAAATATTAGGCTGCATTTTACTTAGGAAAATGCTACCTGTGTCTTCAACTAATATATATATTAAGAAGCTCTCAAGGTACATGCACCATGAGACGTACAAAACACAATTCTCTTCCAAAATGTTGCATGCTGATAAATTGCATATGGCAAGAAGATATCCCATTATGAGGGCAGGCACTCAGGAAAAGCTGTTTACTCATTCAGGGAGAGTCTTTGATAATATTACATTTATATCTTCTTGTATTTTGGGGGAAGAAAAGATACAAGGACAGTTAGAGCAGTTCTTAAAATAAGATTCACCAGACACACAACCTTTAGAAAAACCAAAGATTACTTCAAAAATAAACTCACATGTCAAATCTAAGTCTGAGAAACTAATAATAAAATAACAAATGCCTTAAGTGGATCTTTTCTGCATTCATCACAGCAATAATGCTGCAAATGCCAAGTATAAATCTATTTAGCTTGCCAGCAAATATTCATTACAATTACTAGTTGCCACGTCTTATTCTCATTAACATCAACAGAAACTTGCTGAGTGAGCTTGAAAGGAGCTGTCCCTTAGACAGGAACAGATGACAATTTGTCAGAATAATTGCTGTTCTTTCTTACATCTTTCAGAGGTAATGACTGTAATTAGCTCTTCACTTCCTAGAGCAAACTGGTTGCACAGCATTAATTGCATAAAATAGGTTTTTGTATTCTTATATAAAAGAAGTCCTCTGATGTTGGCAAATTAAAGTCAAGTCAATTGAACTAAAGATTACACATGAAGTTCTTACAAAAGATGAGCTTCCTTTCTGATCAGTGACTGACTGAAAAAGGGTTAAACATTGTAACAGCAGCTGCATGAATAGGATTTAATCAAGCAAAGCTCCTGCTGCAACTTTTAAATATTTTTTCCTAAGCTTGCAAGAGAGAAAGAAACTGTTTGAGACAGTTTACCCAATAAATTGTATCCATTAAGAGTATTTTCAAATTCCTCACTACTGTCTTACCAAATACATTAAAAAAATCTGCAAAAAATATTATATTTCCCCCAAGAAATTGTAACAGAGTATAATGTACCAGCCTACTATACATAGAAATTAAACCAGATATTTTTTCAATCATATACGAACCTATGAAACTATCAAAGAGATAAACAGTTCACATTGCTTCCATAGCCCTTGAAGCTACTAAAGCACACTACTATTAAAAACATCTCAACATAATAAACCAGCTATTCTTATGATAACCACTGTCATACTGAGCATGTGAAAAATCTCTGAAATAATTATTCTTACAATCCCCTGACAGGTAAGAAAATGATTGTATTTTCTGGGGGTGTACTGAGACACTGAGAAGCCAAAGACTAGATCAGCAAAGATCTCTAGCACCTAATTTCTTTTCAGTTCCCAAACTACATAAAAATCCAAGACTAAAACCCTCAAAGCTTCACGGATACCTCTGGATTCAACCAGCTGCCACTATGACTTCTGTCTCTATCAAGGTAAGTGCCTTTACTTTATCTACCAATTAGATATTCATGACCCTTATGGACAGCTCCAGAAAGGTTATATTGTCTGAGGATACAGCTCAAGATCCGCATTCAAAACCAACCTGCCAGGTGGAGAAGTAGTGAGTTGCATTCTTATCACTCAAACACTCTTTACTAAATAAACCAATGAAATGGGTATATGAAGTTTAGTTTCCATTTCTTCTCTTTTTGTGTGCATTCAATGCATACCTCACACCCTAATGCATAGGAATGCCTGGCTGTGTAAGAAGTGACTGCACGGTTTTTAGCACTGAACAGATTCAAGTATCCTGAATTATGTTACAATAGGCAAGACAGTATATGAATATGAGTTATGTGTGGTTAAGGCACTTATTGGAGTAGGTGAAGTACTGATACATGTTTTCATATTTTGTCTGAAACAAATACCATACACAAATATCTACTGAAATGAGGATTCTAAAAAAAAAAAACCCACCCTCCTTCCAAAAAAGCATACTCCTGTAAGTCACTCATCCTTAATTTCTTCTAGTTGAGGCTGTTTCACTGAACAAGACAAACAGGGGGGAACATGCTTTTGGGGTGTCCTGTTTCCAGGAAGTTCAGCTTTGGAGCACCACCAAAAAGGAAAAAAAAAACTTGTTATGAATTATCTGAACTTTTCAAACAGGAGAGATAGCTGCTTTCCCCTGAGGTCTTCCACCTATATTTTATTAAATGTGGCATCTGTAAACTTACATAATTATTCTGAACACAGCACCCATGTTATTTATGTCACAATGTAACCAGACTAAGAGAATCTGCAGGTAACATGAGATAGATACTGTTTACATATTCACTATGCTACAGGCACAGTATTGCCATGCAGCAAGCACTGATCTTTCTGATCTACGAGAATTTTGCCATATGCACGTACACAGAAACAAATGAAGACTTACCATTCCCACACCACAAACTGTTCCATCAGCCAAAGGCATGTGCTGAGTACGACAACCCTTGTGAACACCTTCTGTGCTTGTGCACCATAAGCGTTTGCATTGTTTCTAAAAGGAAAACAAGATTACTGTTGTTGTACCTGTAACAGCATTTTAGATATTCGTTGGGGTATTTATATTGGTTTTTTACACTATACGTGGGCTTAGTGTTTGCTATTAGTACTAACATTTTTCACAGAGAAACACCGCGCCCACAGCCCCGAAAAAAAGAAAAAAAAGAAGAAAATGAAAGATGGTAGGGAAATGGCAGGAAAGGAGAGGTCGAATTTGAAAATGAGCCAATTAAC
>JAAGNO010009259.1:11988-25569 GCA_033439905.1 Ceryle rudis | reverse complement strand
TGCTCTCTTATTACAAGCATTCAAGAAAAAGGATGATGAAATGGGATAAGAATTTGATAGAATATACCCTTGCTTTACAATTTCCAGATCTCCTTGTTTTACAGTGATCTAACTCCAGCCTTCAGAGAAGTTAGAAATAACCAAGACAAAAAGAAATTACTTTCAAGAAGTTTTTCAGACTCTTAAAACCAGAATCCACACCACAGAACAGTTCAGACTGCACAGCAAGGATGAAAAAGCTAATTTAAAACCCCCCATGAAGTTAGTTACCTTTCAGTGGAAGGACCACAGCTTTCATTTTCACAAACTTTTCAAAGACTAATCCAGATCTTGTCATCTCCACAGCTGCGGCTAGCAGTTGACTGGAAGCAACTTGGTCACAACAAGGTTTAGTTTTTTTGAGATCCTTGTTGTAACTGTCCACCAAACTAGGACTGAATTGTGGCAAAATGCCCTATTTACAAAATGTGCTAGTAACAAGAAATTACGTCTAGAGGCTGGAAGATAAGTAAATGATATATACTTGAATTGGACTTCCTCAGCTCTTTTCTCCTAAATGTTCTATGACAAGACCTCTTTTTCTTTCCTTAGCTGTTACACACAACCATGGTACCAGGAGAATACAAACATTCTTATCCATTTAAAGAAATGTGGTATCACTTCTTCGTTCACATGACTTTTGCAGACACCAACAATCTCTTATTTATTGCTGTAGTGCTGAAAGGATGTAAGATATCCAGGATCTGGGAGATTTCTCCTTCACTTCTTCCATTGTCATATCCTGATTCTATCATATATTTCGTTAAGACCTCAGAATTGTCTTAAGTCAGGAGAAAAAGAAATCATCAGCATTTATTGCTTCACTGAAAGAATGAGAAAGAGATGTGTTATTTCTGCTGCTGTTACTCGTGTTCTGTTCCAGCCATATTTCTGTACAAACCCGTGCTTTCACCCGTGGAACCTAACGCCTGCAGAGACTTCTCATGCAAACTTGCTCAAGTGTACCTGTGCACCTCAGAGTTATCACTTCCCCCCCCCCCCCCCAGCCCCCATGAGTTTTAGGTCATCTCACCCCTCATACAACTCCTCCTCAATTTACTATCCCCTAAATTAACTAAGCAGAGGGTCCAGATGACTGCCTATTGTGCTGTAGTGGAGGCAAAAAAGAATACAACCCTTTTCAAGTCTGAGTCACCCAGCCAGGAATGCCTGGGCTCTGTCTTATCTCTAACTTGGGACTGAGATGGTTGCAAAGACATCTTTTTAATATTGCAATAACTCCGTAAACAGTGACTTAGTCATCATCATTACTTTCAATGAAATATGATGAAAATTTCAAGGAAAATATGAACCAAGGCTATCAGATCACATCAAGTGTCATCATGTACAGTTCAGATGTCCTATTCTTCCTTTCAGTATCTGAAAAAAAATACCTGAAAAGATCATTTCACAAGGCACAAACATAACCAGGCTTCTCTAGCCACTGGAAGCTACTCAGAGAAAGACATACAAGTGTTCCTTGGCAAAACGACTCCTACTTATATACAAGGTGAGTACCAGGTAGCTTAGAGCAAGGGCTTTCTCAGAACTAAACAGTACCAAGGCTTCACCATAGAGACAGACCTTGAACCCTGTACTACAGAGGAGAAAGTCAGAGACAAGCATTAGTCTAATCATTACATATCTAATTAACAACAACCACCAGCAACACCACCTAGGTTACAACAGCAGTAAATATCACTAAAAGCAGTGAAGTGTAAAGATGGGCAAGCATATGACTGTCTATATATTGCAAGTTTTCAAAGAATAATTTAGATACAATTTAGAATAATAATTTAGAATAATTTAAAATCATCAAGTCCAACTGTTAACCTAACACTGCCAAGCCCACCACTAAACCAAATCCCTAAGCACCACATCTAAACATCCCTTAAATACCTCCAGGGTATTGATTCAGCCACTTCCCTGGGCAACTCATTCCTGTGCTTGGCAAGGCTTTCACTGAAGACTTTTTTCAATGATCAGTCTAAACTTCCCTTGGTGCAATTTAAGGCCATTTCTTCTCATCCTATCACTTGTTACTTGGGCAAAAGAGACTGACCCCACCTTGCTATAACCTCCTTTCAAGTCGTTGTAGAGAACAATAAGGTCTCTGCTCAGCCCCCTTTCCTCCAGGCTAAACAGGCCCAGTTCCCTCAGCCAACCCTCAGAAGACTTGTTCTCCCTTAACCAGCTTTGTTGCTCTATGAACACTCTCCCAACACCTCAGTGTTGTTCTTGTAGCTGGGGGCCCAAAACTGAACACACTATTCAAGGTGTATCCTCACCAGTGCCAAGTACAGGGGGGGACAATCACTTCCCTAGTCCTGCTGGCCACACTATTTCTGATACAAGCCAAAACGCTGTTGGCCTTCTCAGCCACCCAGGCACACTGCTGGGTCTAATACCTCTGTATTAGCTGTATGAGACATTATGACATATAATATACAGGCATCCTGGAGCTGGAATACAAGGATAGTCAGATTAAAAAGTAGGGGGTTTTTTTATATATATGTATATAGAACCATGTGTCAAAACAAGCAACAAGTCTAGCTCGGAGAATTTTGTATGAATGATACTTTGAAAATAATTTTTTCCAGCTATGTATATTTGTTGATGTACAATCAAAATATCCATTTTCATTTTAACCACATCCAAGTGCACATGATCACATGGTTGTATGGATACAAAAGAAGGAACACAATAAGGTAAGAAAGAAGCAAGAAAAAAATGCCTTTGTGCTGGGCCTCTCAATTTCACTGAATGAGAAATAAAAGGCACTGAACATTCCTGCAGCATTAGTTAGATCCTGCAGCATTAGATCACTGATCTGAGTGATCAAAGACTGAAATACAAGCTTGATAGTTTAAGTGATAGATGGGAGGAGCAATACACTCATCACTAGATTTTTGCATTTAAAAAAATATTTATTGCTTTGCAGATACTAGTCATACAAATGAAATTATTAGCCTACACATTTTCAAGCCTACTGCCTGTTTTTAAATGATGACTACCTGGCAGAATTAGCACGTAAAATACTCTTAAATGATAATACGCATCTGTGTTTTCCCCGAGTGTTATGGAAAAATGAACTCTTAACAGTTGTATGGTATGAACTGCAAAGAAAGTATAAAAACATTCTTTAACTTCATCCCACATACATTAGAACAAAATCATTTGGCTGGTTTTTAATGATGGGGACAGCACACTGGTGCACAGAATCTTTCCACACAAAATACTTCACAACAATTGCTGATGATCAGCTGTCAGAATGGGAAAAAAAAAAAGTATAATCAAGATTACCAAGAACACTTTTTTGCTGTTAAGACCTGTTACTCGCTGCCTTACATTTTACATTTCAGTAAATTAAGTATCCACAAAACATTACTAAAATGACAGTAACTATTTCAAGGTACTTCATTGCCAGTTCAATTTGCACAGATCTGAAAGACTACACAAAGAACAAAACAATAGAGAGTCAAAGCCATTTTTATGTGCAGTCCAAGTCCATAACCTGTCTTGACAAAGATTAAAAATACCAGCTTTTAATAACATGTTATAATGGCACTATTTTACCATTACATAATGCTATTTTATGATTCCACCATCTCACGGCAAGTTAAGTGATATAAATAGATGCTGTCTCAATCCTCTCCTTAAATGCATCGCTGCCCTCTTCCCATGCTCCAACTCTAGTACTCACATGACTAGGCAGTCAGCCAAGTTCATGATCTAAGCTCACCAACATAACACTACCACAGGTGGTTTTATATGGCAATTTCTCTTTTCAGAAAGGCAAGACTACAAAGTTCTTGCTGCAAGCAGATTAAGCAGTTTTTTACTACCAACTATACAAGCAGCATATTTCTTTAAAATGTCAATATTCAGGTACCCAAATCAGAAAATGAGGACAGTACCTCAAAATGTATCATGAAATCAGATTTGAGGAGGTCTTAGTGCTTTTACAGTAATCTCCAGTGTCTTAATGAATTCTCAGTTGCTAAGATCAAGCCTTCATGTCAGGGATTTTGAACTGTCACAACAATGTGCTTAAGAGAGAGTCCCCCAGCTACTACATCTATTAAGGCAGTACCTACTTCCTGCTCTGCTGATGCAACACTTAGGGGAACAAGAAAGAACACTGCGAATTAAACAATCACAGATTTTAATATTATTTTATTTATCATTTCACATTAAATAATGCCACTCTTTATTGCTTTTCAGTACAAAAGTTTTTATTAAGTCCTATAAGCAAAGGTATTCCTGATACATTTAAATACATATTTCAATCAGATCTGTAAAGTATTTCCAAGGCCTAGTGTAAATACTGTAAATACTCGTCTTGCCAAGACTTATGCCATTTTAAAGAAATAAGAAAATGCATTCAGTTCCAGTTCAATAGGATTACTTGCATGCTGAGCATTAAGCCTTTTCAGGTTGAATTGGATGAGTGACAAGACACTTAAAATCCTAAAACTATTTAGCAGTAGATTTCAGTTCTTATTTTCCAGTCATAAAACAGTACCCTATAGCAGCAAGTTGACTTTGGGGTTTTGTTGAGGCCAAAAAAAAAAAAAGGTAGTAAACAAAAATTCGCCAGGATTTCAAAGGTTCTTCTGGAAGCTAGATATCTACATTTCATTAAAATTTAACAGGATTTATATGCTTAAACTTTTTATGTTTCTTTAAAATCCAAGCCAAAACTGAATATCCTTAAAAGTTTCAGAATTATTGTAAGAGTATAATGCTTGATTCATTTAAAATGCCAGTAACCTGACAATTTCCTGTAATAGAAGTTGCTTGACCAGACACAAGTACCAGTTAAATTTAATAATCAAAGCTATCTGCATAATGGCAGAAAGGGTAAGATTTAGTAGTTTCATTTCTTCCCTTTATGAGTAATGAAATAAGGACAATAATGGTTCTATTTCAAACACTAATAGGCTGCAGGTCAAGAAATGACCCCCCCCACCTACTAAGGAATTCTAATACACATTACAAAGCAAAGAGTGTTAGTAATTTTTTTCCTATTCTTCACATTTATTACTAGCTTACTGAAAAAATAACTTATGGGTAAAGATAAGGAAGGGAAAAGACTGAATACTATTTTCATATCCATTACTTGATTTGTTTGACAAAGCAATACATGTGAGTAGAGGGTTGGATCAGATGGCTTCCAACAGTCCCTTAGAGATTATTCTGTAGTTCTATGACATTGCTGGAATGCTTCAAGGAGAAGGGATATGAGCTGAGATACGTATTCTTGGCAGGGTGGGGAGAAAATTAACAGGACTATGAAGAAAATAGTTCAGAGTTAAGATACGATTTTATATTTTAAAAAATAATCTTCATTTATAAAAGCTGAACATTTCTAGAAATAATGTCTTAATCTTTTGTTCCAAAGTAGCAGATGTACACGTGGAACAAGAGCTGCCAAAAGATGCCAGCTATACATCTTACTATCTACTGTGGTATTCAGAAATATTCGATTCATATTAAAAATGTAGTGTTTTATCATATGCCATTACCCCAAAGCCAGCAATAACTGCCCTAAACCCTAGTTTTACAGTATAGATAAGTGCAAGGATGAGATCACGAGCTTTTTAGCAAAGAATTAGTATTCTTTCACTCCTACACATGCATATAGACTCTCTTTAGCACGATTATACAATTACTTAGGTAAAAAGACACAAGAAACATTGCACTGTAAGGAATACTGGTTGAATGTACAACCTCTACAGATCCAGGAACAATGTTCTTAAAAAATGTCAGGAATTACATTAGTTATAATCAGAAGGATGCCTCATGAAAATTTTACAAGAAGTGTTCCCTTTGATTTTATTGTAAAGTTTGTAAAAAAAAAAAGCTTCCATTTTAAAATAATGTTTGGACTTCATTTTGTTTCTTAGTACACATCTGTATTAAAGTAACCTTATTAAAAAATGGCATCTTTGGGATCATTTTTTTCTAAAAGAATTCCAAACTCAGTCTGTACTGTAAGTTAAAGAAAAAAATCTACCTTTCAATAATGATTTTTTTTTTTTTTTGTAATACATGAACTTTAAGACCTTCACACCACTGCCAGCAGGAAAAAAAAATAGTCAGAAGACTGTCAAGTTAAAATATGCTCATGTCCCTTAAAATTGAGTTACTTTTCTTATAAATCAATTGAAGTAGTGACTTTTGGATCATCTACTAAATTTAGGTCCTACATTTGTGTAAGGGGTGATAGCACCTCCACTGTCACTGGCTGGAAATCTACACATTAGAGTGAGCAGAATGCAGTTCAGTTACCTAATCACACAGTATCTAGTGTCACTTCAGATGCTATATGTTGCGAGACACCTATACAGAATGGCAGAAATGACACTTGATCTACCAACTCTGTGAAGCAACAGCAGAGGACAACTCGGATGTCCTATTGCATCTTAAGTGGCACTGCACACTCCTATGAAGCAAATACCAGTTGAAACTACAGCTATTCTGTTCATCCAAAAGTAGATGTCTATAACTGGTCAGGTAAATAACTCTATTACTTAAAGCAGCTATCCCCATAGATATCTATATGTAAGTGTCTTAATTTGCAAGCCCAAAGTTAGATGCTGTTTCATATAAATTAAGCTTCTTAAACAGATGCAAGGACAAATCTAGAAGTAATTACTATGCAGAATATTTAAACATGCCTAATCTGTTGAACCTTTTTTGAGGAAGTCGTAAGCCTTTTGATTTTATAAAGCTTACTGATATCTTGAGCTTACTACATCTTGAATCAATACAAGAAGTGACTTTTGGTTCAAGCACGAACTCACCACAGAAAAAGGTCAACTAAAACAATGCCAACTCCAAGTCTGACCCATATTACTTTGAAATTACTTGACAAACTAGGATTACTATAATCAAGCATTTTTTCATAATGCTTTTAACTTCTGCCTGCTGTAATTAATCCATATGTTTAATGCACTGAAGCTTAAGAATTCTTCTAATGCAACAGAAAATCAGGGAATAGGTCACAGCATTTCACCTACACATTTTACTGTATTAAACTGAAAACATCCATGTTTTGGCTCCTTTATTTTTATTTATTCTTTTATGCTTGTGGAATCTCATTCTTTTAATACAGAATTTAGTCAAACCAGAAAATGGGGACTTGCAGAAGAAAAAAGACCAAAACAAAACCAGACCAAAATAAAATAAACCACCAAACCACAACAAATAGAACAGAAATAACTGGAATTGCTAATACTTAAGTTGACTTACTATTGACATCAGTGTTAGTACGTAGTGCTGTAAATTCTGTCCATGGTGACGAACCATTTTGGTATCAGCTGTTACCATCACTTCTACATATCTTGGATAGGAAAGAAAACGTTTTTTCCTGGAACGTGGATTGCCACCATTCTCTATAGATAGGTTATTTAAAGCATACTCTAAACTGAGAGGCTTCTGTAAAACATTGCTCTCTTGATTTAAACTGAAGGTTGGATGTAATAAAGTGCTCTTCAACTCTTTTTCTGTAAAAAAAAAACAAAAACCTGTTGAATGCAGTTCCTAAGTTAAAAAAAGATTTAAAGACAAAAGGTTGCCCACAATAGACAGTGAACTTGTAGTTATGACCCAGTGCAAGAACTAAAAAAAAAAATTAAACATGAAAGTTCCTAAAAGGAAGATCAAATTAGACATCTTGGTGATAAGCACTATAGCTTAGACAGGGCAAAGGAAACAAGTTAATCAAACAAAATAAATTTTTTTACACAAACACCTTTGACATCAACAGAATCAATCAAAACAAATCATAACAATGACTAGGCTCAAGTCCTGAATTCAAGTCCCTATTGACTTTTTCATTTATATCACATATTTATATCAATATGGAGTTTACTTCATAAGCAAGTATATAGCAAGGCCTTCAGCGACTTCCTTGACAGCTTTGTTAATATTAATTATGTAGGATCTGATTTGAAAGTAAATATAGAACCTACTCCGATACCTCCAAACTAAGTACCCTAATACTTCCAATTATGCTGTAGTGTCCAGCCACCAGAAGCTTCTGATGCCTGAGACATATAATCCATACACTGATGAGGATGTCACCTTAGCAACAGCTCACAAAAACACTTAACTGAAAAACGTATCTGAATTCTCACTGCTCTCCAGAACTTAAGCACCTAACTAGGCTAGATTTCCTCTTAAAAAGTAGCTGCCAAAGGATGTCTCCTAATCCTTTTATTCTAATGACTTAATCACTACAGCACTGACTCAAGTAGTCAGAGATCCCAGCTCTGCCACCCCCACCTTGGGAGGATTTATATCTATGTATCCATGTTTCAAGGGAAGATCCATCATCCAGAATTTTTAAGGTACTTTTGACAGGTCAAAAAGTCTTTAAAGTTACGGCACAATACGGCCAAAAAAACAACAGTAAAAGGGACAACAGCAAGCACCTTAAAGTTTGCTGAATAATTGTCTTAAGTCAGTCGCGAAATATAGCTATAACTGCAAAACCCATTAGTACTAAAAATACTCAGGAGAATTTGGGGACTGGCTTTGGAAAGGAACTGGTGAGTACCTACTTATATTAGACATGTTCAGAGTGAAGGGAACTGGCTGAAGCAACCTCATATGCACGTTACCTTTACTAAGTCACAGAAGGCATCTGAGATTTCAGAGCACTGGCAAAATAGGAAACACTCTCTCTATTTAAAGTGGGAGTTTAAAGACAACCTAAGTTTATGGACCAGTCAAGAAAAACTTGATACCAGAACAAATAAATTTTGTTTATAAATACAACAAATTAATTAAAATTCAACAAATGGATGAGTTATAGCTATCTTATTTTTCAAAACATGACTACAGCCAACTCAGATGAAGTTCCCTGTATAAAGAAAACAGGATTTATAGATAAAGGAAATGCAGCAGATCCCCTATCCTGACCAGAGTAAGGCTTGTACCAGCGTTTCTGGTTAATTTTTCCATCAGCAAATTAGTTTAGAAGAAACCAGTATAGGGTGAGGAAAATATTAGAGAATTTTAGATAATTTTAGAAGTAATTATCATGGTCCAATTTCAAACTAAAACAATGTACTGAATGCTATGCTTCTCTATATGTCCTCCATCAAGGTTCACTTATTAGGAAAAAAAAAAAAAAAAAAAGGGGAAATTCTCATGTTTTCAAGTATTGTGAGATAAACACTGTTCCTCCTTGAACTGGGGATGTGAACAACCAGGCAAAGGAGACAGATCTTTTTAGAAGGACATAAGTATAAAAACACAAGATTTTTCTCCATAAACACTGTTGCCACTTCACTCCCTCTAAAAAGATGGTAATCCCGGGGTCACAATCCCTGGGTCACAGAAGATAGGGAAAATGACCATATTCTTGGAGCCTTTTTCTCATACTAGGCTGCTTATGTTAATAGAATTCTCACATGTAACCTCTACTTTGGTTCAGTACCTGTTATTCACCATTAAAAAGAGAATCAGGAATAACAACACTTGCTACATTTTTTTAAAAAAGTACTAACTCCTTGCTCTGCATAGACAATAAATGAATAGACAGCATCAGCTTCCTAAAATAGAGCTAAAGAAAAGAAATACCTTTCACTATAATTTGTTGGATGCAAGATGATCATAATCATTGCTTTCTGGCCTTAGTATCTATGGAAAAGCAGAATTCTCAACATATTGCTTCCTCAGAAGCAATATGTTGAGAATGTTGAGAACGTTGAGAACTATGCTTTAAGAATTTTCCAAAATTTAATATTAAGACACCCAAGCTAAACCTTCATTTTTGCAATTTATATTTTCAAACATCTGGACAGATATTCCATAGGAAAATAAACTGAAATATTATTTTCCTTTTCTTCAGATATTCAGATTTACACACTCAGCCTTGCTTAAACATTCCTGAATTTCAAGCACATTCAAAATGCAAAACCAGATTTCAGTCTCATGAAAGGTGTAGACTTTTCATTAGACAGGATGTTTCTAACTGCCAAACTGAACCAAGTATAGGCTGCTTTATTCTGCTGTGAATCTCCACCCATTTGTGTTTTCTTTGAAGCCCAATAAATGAAGCCCATGCACCTCTATCAAGAGCAAAAGAAAGCATTTATGTCACTAGGCAAAAAAAAATAAAATCGTTTCCAACACAATGAAAAATATTTTTAAAATTGCAATGGTATAATAGTAAAGGTTAGGAAGTGCATTGCTCAGGCAGGGTCTTCGAAGGATTCTACATCATCATATCCCAAAGCAGATGGTATTTCTGTAGTTAGAATGAGTCTCTGGACACATAAGATTTATTTGAAAGTGTTTCTAATCCTGCTCCTTTGTCTAGATTTTGTACTTTGATGGCAGCTGCAGGTGCCTGTCTTGCATCATATTATTTTCTGACTACGGAGATGCACACGCAACTACGAAAAACAACTACTGAAAGTTTTCTGCCCCATGGAAAAAAATATTAAAGCACAGTGCTCTCTACTCACTGCTTTATGGTATTAATAAAGATTTTTTTTTTTCTTTCATAGTCACTTTCACTGCACATGTTCCCTCAAGTTACTTTGCTTAATGATTAACTTATATACTGTGAAGCTATGAAAGTACAACCATTCCCTTGTCACATATTCTAATAGTATGCTTGTAAGTTACTTTATTTTAAATAAAACTAAATATTATGAATATGTAGTATATTTAATTTATTAAAATACTAGTAAGGACAAAAAAAATCTACATTAACGGGTAATATTAGATACTTCCATTATTAAGGAAGAAAGATGTCCTGTATTAGCTGTTTGACTTGCTCAATCTTTTGTCAATATAAGCAACAATTCCCGTGGATCTACTCCTTAAATATTTACACAACATGATGTAGGTGTAAAAGAAAACCCAGAGAGCTCTTGCAATATCATGATTTTTTTTTTTTTTACATGCACTTTTTGTCATACATTTGAATTAATCACTGTAGAAAAAAAAAAGAAATGGCTACCAAGCCTACATGAAAGAAATGTGTATGTTCTAATGGAACAATCTGGAGATAAATATTACTTACAGAAATTAAATCTCCCCTCTTTTTTTAATCATTTGACATTTGAAAAAGTCACATCGAAATTTAAAGTATGACTATACCTGAAACTTCACAAGGTTTATGGGATTTCTGATACTTTTTTTTAAGTTCTTCATGCCTGTATATAAGATGTGGTTTGTTATGCTCATCTTCATGTTCACCTCCATCCGCTTTCATCAGAGGTTCTAAAAAATATTCACCATCATGTGTCTTAAAGGTGCCCATCTGAAAGTAAGAGAAGCAATTTATTTACTTTCCAGTAAAAATACAGATCTAAAAATAATCCATTGAAATAAGAAACTATTTATGATCTCTTGAAATTAATGCAAGTAAATTTGCATGCGAGACAGAGGAAACTTCAGTAATTGCTGGAGATGAAAGCCTGAAGGTAAGGCAAAGAGAAGTTTGCTTTCAGAGACTTGCCCCACCAGGATAACTCACAACTGACTACCTTGCATATTAACAATGTAACACTACATTGATAATCACTAGACGGAATTAATGAAACAAAGGGGACCACAAAAGTAAAGAGAATCTAGGTATAACCAAGTGGGACCAGCTGGGAACTGTGCAAAGGGAAACAGAGGTCATGAAGAAATTCAGGATTTGAGTGTTCTCCAAATTATAGACCAGTTTGTTCACTTCTGACTTTTACACAATTTATATATTATTTTTCTTATAAAATTGCATTTTTCCCATAGATTAGAAGCAGTGTTAACCTGATATTATTTTTAAAGACTTTGAAACAAGTTCCAGAAATTCAAAGTTGACAGTTTCATTAATGTATTTTGCTCCTTGGCTCCCCCCCTCCCCTATAGCAGACACAGATGGGTAACTATGTAATGGGAACCAAAGGAACTCGATTACTAACAAAAGCACTGGCACATGTACAAAGAAAAGAACAAAAATTAAGCTCCTTTCCCCAACCCTCCTGCCTCATAATCCATTCAATTATGAAATCCTTAACCAAGATCTCTTCTCACTGTACTTCTAACCCTATTCATAGTATTCTATGGTTTAAGTCCCTTATTTCACAAGACTGTGAGGAGGAAAAAACATGTAAGAATTTCATCAAGGTATTTTCAGACATTTTGGCAACCTTCTCGCTTCAGTCAATTAAGCGCCTAGAGTGAGCAAGTGCACTGCATCCTGTTAGCTGTTCTGCCATATTAGTGAGGCATGTTGACCAATAGGAAACTAGGGACAGTCTCTTAAACCACACTCTGTGGATTAAGTGTTCATGCCAACCTTACAGCTCAGGGTTAGAGAGAGTGGCAGAGCAAGACACACGAGAAATGAGAACAGCTTTTTGTCAAGCAACCTTGTATGGATCAACTGGCTTATAGTGTGTAAACAAGTTCTGGTAATATCCAGTGCATGCAGGCAATTCCCAGTGCAGGGCGGGGGGGGCCTCATCCCCAAGCTGTCCATAAACCACAGACCAAAGAGGGCAGTGCTGCATGACAAAAAAATAAAACCTGAGGTGAGCCGTGAAATCCCTCAACAAATAATATGCCCTGCATCTCAATCCAAACCACTACTCAGTTGCCTGAGAAAGTACAATAGAGAACCCGGAGGGTTTCAGTTTCAGGCAACAAACTTGTGTATCCAGGCAGATACACAATCAGGCATAGTCTTGACCCTGGTCATGTAAATTAGGGAATAAAAACCTTAAGGTTCCAGTTAGGAATTGGGAGTCACCTCTCCAATGCTACACCTTGCCTGCATGGAGATCTCTCCCCCTTGGTCAGAACATCAATTAAGGTCATCTTTCTGGGATTGAGACCTCTTACCTGGAAAGGTAAGTGAATATTTAGCATGCTGTAAGTTTGCAAAGGCAAGTAATTTAACTAACACACATATAATATTCAGCATGCTTTCTAGGTTGTTATAGTGTATTCTTGCTTTTAAGTTGTAACCTTGCATTCTTCCATTGTACCTGTGAAAACCTGTACTAGTGGCTTATTAGATCTTTGAGTGAAGTTTGTTGGAGACTGTTTAAATCTAACTCACAGAAACACGTTTTTCCTTCAGATTCATTGAAATTCTTTGCAAGTAGTCTTCATGCTGGATCCTGTATATGTTCAGTTCAGCCTTCTCACATCCGGTGTTTCCACAGCATGTGATTTGTAGAGGGCAGCAGACTGAGCATGCTGAGAACACTGTGTGCCTCTGTGGAAAGGGTCTCATGAAAATATATATACACCACAGTTGTCAGTCCTAAGGAGATGCAACTTCCTGGGCAAAAATTGCAAGGACGGACAAGAAAAGCCTGTCACTCAGAAACAAAGCAGCAAGAACTAATATTAAGATTCATGTTGATGTTTATTATATAAATTGTTAAAGTCCCAGTTACCAAAACATGATAAATTTGATGCTTTACTATTTGTGAAAACTAACATGCTAATTCTTTTCTCCTCACATATCATAAACCCTATTTCTAGACAAAAAACATTTAAAATATGTTTATTTATATTTAA